>CAJNIZ010045054.1:23060-46734 GCA_905231905.1 Symbiodinium pilosum
AAGCCTACGATGACCCTGGTCTGTGGTACTGTAATATAAGCTCCCACATATCATCTGTGTCGCTTGTCAGCTGGGAAAGCCTACTATACATTATCTTTGGACCTTTCGCGCCATCTTCGTAAGTTGGTTAAGTGTACACTTATATTTCGAAATGCGTCATCCCATTGCGGATCCTCGTAACACAACTGGCCTCACTGTTGGTCCGGAAGATCATCTCGGTTCATTCGGAACTAAACTTGTGCAACGTCTGCCACTGCGGAAGCACTGCTCCCCACAGGACCTAATCCCAGCCACATCATCAGACCATGATGCCTTTCCTATACACTTGGCTTGGGTGGCAGCGACTCGGACCTGTTGCGTGTCAGACTCTGAATTTTCTGAGCCTCACTCTCATCCATGTCAAAAAAAGTGTTCTTGATACTTGGATGTGGAGCAGCGCTCACACCATCATGCATCAGCATCGCTTTTGAACCATCCTCGAAAACGCGGAAGCCCGCCAACTGGCAGCACGTTGCCAACAGCTAGTGAACAGGTCTTTGGAATGAAAATTCAGCACTTCTGTTACAAGCCGGCTAGCCCTAGCAACAACTGGTCAATAGTCTGCAGAACAATCTACACACGCTCTAACCCATAAACCGTGTGCAGCGCGGCCTTGACCGCCCGTCGCTGCAGAAGCTCCTTGAGAGTAACATACTGATCGGACAGGCAGGCCTGTCGCAGGATTTCAATGGCAAGACTTTGCGCGAATAAAAGGGTCCAGGGTGTGTGGGGATGCAAAACAACCCGAGCCGAATCTTTGGTTTTGAGCAGCATTGTCGTTTTGGTTTCCTCCTTATCATTTTGCAGCATTTATGCGGAACTAGCTAAACCCAGTACATTGACATACAAGCATGTCATTCCATATTTTTTTCCTGGACTTCAAGGTGTCAAGGTTCGTCTCTCAGAGTTCTACAAGAAGGCGAAAGACAAGTTTGCTGCTCCTGTTCTAACTGCTTCCCCTCGAATAAACGTCGTCCTTCCTTCCCCTAGTGACTTAACCAACTCTGCATTCTTGGGGGGAGTTTGTATTGCAAAGAATTACAAGGTCCCATCTGGTGTCAATCAGTATTGCTTCTTTTACCCGCGGCCCCTAGCCCTTGGTAGCCTCAGAAACCAATGAGAGCCTAATTTCTTAAAATGGGAAACTACAAGAAATGGAGGGCGTCCGAATTCATTTAGAGTTTCAAGATTGCCAATAGATCCAGCAGATCCATTAGATCCGTTATGATCCGTTTATATAACTTCCTGTACACAAACGTATCAACGGTCGTCCCTTAATTCAGCTTCTTAGTTTATTTTATAGTTTGATCAACTTCCTTCATCGAAAAACCTTACGCAAGGATGACAACATAGAACACCCTGGAGACACCGATGCTTCCAAGCAGATTTCCAGTAGATTCCTTTCTGCAAAATCCTTTACGAATCATATGAAGCAACACCTCCCTTTTGGTTCCTTATCCAATGCCCCTTAGTGACCTCGGGAAAACCCCTAATTCATTATTACAGTAATTGGCCCCTTTATAATCTGGGCACTTTGGACAATACTTTACCAGGATTGTGGTTCTTGGGCCGAGGGTTTTGTTATTGCCGCGGGCTTCCATAGGGGAGAAGGGATTAAACTGATTTAGCATGATCGTTCCAAGTTTCACCCTTATCGTTTTGCAGGGGTCGGTGGGGCTGCTGTAACTTGTGGGCCCATCCTTCCTTAATTCCTATGCTGTGCATTAGTTTGCATCCCCGCGTGTTTTGAGGCCCTAAACACGTGCAATGAGTCAGGGCAAGCTTGCCGGTCAGCTGCAGGGAAGGGCGGGCCTCATTAACGGTCTTTCCGCAGGTCTGCTGGATATGACGTTTGATCCTGGCCCATAAGCTTCACGGAAGACGTTCAAATACGTTCAGCCATCTCGCTCTACGCTGAGGGAATGCCAGCCTCTTACAACGGTACTGTATACGTTTGCTCCATGCCGGCATTGCGTTGCAAGTTCAAGCTGGCGTACATCAGCGAACCTCAGGAGGCTTCACGAGGAATGGAAATCCTAGTAATTAAGCGCATGCTGCAACGGGAATGCGGAAGAGATCAACACAATTGCGCTCAACCATCGCTACGAACTCAACAACTTGCAGAGGCCTGCGAAGGTCCAATGATTCAAAGAATCTTTCTGAGTCAAGCACACTTTACCCAGGACCTGGATAAGCTCGACGATATCCCTGACATCACTTCGTCTTTCGCAGAGGTGGGCACCATTTGGGGTTGATGATGGTTGATGTCTAGGGCTGGGATGGTCTGAGGTGCTTGCAGACAGGATTCATGAGCTTCACGCTTTGGGAAATACAGTGCATGTAGGATCCGAGTGGGATACAAAAAGTCCAGGCACATGCAAATCCTTTCTGCAAGGACATATCCATGCTACACCCTGAGGCCAAGGTCTTTGGAACGATCCTCAACAACATGGGAGGCTCTCTTGAAGGCTCCTCCAAGTACTTCCTTCCGAGCCAACGTTCATAGCACCCTGAACATGAGGCAACAAACCCCAAGATTGTTTGACTAACCCAAGTAGCAAAAGCAAAGCCCAAGCAAGCGCACACGTTTTCTGCACACGTTTTCTGTTCGAATCTCAATCAACAGCGAGCAATGACAATTCAGCATGCTTGCCTACAGTAAATTGTCCCTCGAATGTGTCCTGTAACCATTGAATGACCCATACTCCTCAAAATTCTCGACGAACCATCGGCTGAGCCCTAAACTCTAGACCCTAGCCCCTAAACCCCAAACCTAAACCCCTCCCGTCCTGATGTCACTGTCCAGCCGTCCAAGTTGCTTCTTCTGCCAGGTTTCCGCTTCCTGGCTCTCCTGCACGTTTGAAATGCCATGAAACCTGTGGGGAGTTCCCAAAATTAGGGGTATGTAGGGTTATATACGGATTATGGAAAAGAACATGGAAGCTAGTAACTGTTTAGCGTGTAGGGTTTAGGGTAGTTCCCAAGATTAGGGTCCCATTATGGTACCCCTAAATATATTTTGTGCATTTTGTGCCGTAATACAAAGGTGCCCATAATTTGGAGAAGAACCCATATGGTAGTTTCCATAAATGGAGGGACCCCAGTATAGACCCCCTTGATCCTCATCATAGAGACCACCCAACATGGTAGCCGTAATTTTGGGAAATACTCGTAATTATTCAGATGCAGCGTTGCTCATCTTCAACTCCATAATCCCCATCCTGTCCTCCCACACCACCAACATCTTGGTAGCCGTCCTGCCTTCTTTCTTCGGCCCCACTGTGCGGTAGCCTCGTCGACTACTGATCTGATCGCATAATCAGCCGTCTACCGAAGGGGTCACGGGTACACGGCATGCCGGCATGCCCTAGGTGCAGAACCCAGGTGACGGTCTCGAAGGAGCTTTTGCAAGATCTTGCTATAGCCTGTTGGCCTGAAGTTCTGTCTGTTCCTCTCTGTGCTCTCCCAGAAAAAGCTGCGAGACTAAGAGGCTAACAGTAGATCCCGGATCAAGACATCGTCGTGCATCTGCTTGGCAACAGCCTGATTACTGTTTAGACTCAGCAACAAAGATGCCGTGCACATACTGCAGCACGTCTGTTTTGACATGAGGGCCCCGCCATCTCCGAGCCGGACGGGCGCTGGGTCTGTCCCAAGCTTGAACATGGCACTTTCAGATATCAAAGGATGTGCATCCGTAGCTTCAAGGGTTGGCTAGCTTGGGCATACCTGCAGGCTGACAAGAACGGCCGTGCGGATTCCTTCCATTAGTCCTAATTATTAGTGTCGGTTTTGGGCAAGTTGGTGCCGCCCCCAGCTCCCCGCAGCCTGAATGTATGCCTTAATCCTCTTCTCCGCTTCATCGTCGTTGAGGGCGGGCAGCAGCCGCGGCGAACTTTCATCATCACCTCTGCCGAGCTGCAACGGATCTGTTCATTGACTCTTTCAAGATGGTGCCACAGTCACAGGAACTCACCAGTCTGAACTCTAAAGTGGCAGTCCAAACATCCAGCTCACCAACAGTCACATGAATGAAGCCTCTTCCGCAATGGAGCTCATTCACGGGAGGGCACTGCACTTTGTCCGAACGTATGCCAGCTGTCCGGCTGAACAACAGGCAGTGGCACATCAAGCCTCGCAGTGTGACCGAAAACTTTTCGCCGGTGTTCGGCCTGCAAATATGTTTGAGACATGTTGAGTACAACTTTGGCTCACAGCTTGCTGCACACTATGGGTGATTTTCCACATGTCCACCTGGCAGATCGAAGAAGCAAGTGAGGACTTCGTTCGATAACTTCTCCTGAACTTGAGGTACATGCTGAATTCTGCCAGCGTGCCGCCGAGCCAGTTCAATCTAACAGTCTAACAATTGCAACGAGATCTGCAGCCCTAGACCTCTCACCTGCGGTGCTAACCTGCACTCCTGGCCAAAGACTAACCAGAAATTCGAAAGGATGTTGAGACAGAAAGCTGAGGTGGCGGCGCAGCTTTTCATCTTTGCCTGCAAACCTTCCATGGGCAGGCGTTATGTTCACTACTTTCGAGGGGGGGCCCGAACGCGATTCCAAGTTCTACCTCCTGAAAAAACATGATGCTTATGGACAGACCCCGCAACAACGCCCGTCCATATCAATCTCATATCATGTGTACATATGTGTACTCTGGCTGGTGATCGAAATGCCCCATGGACCGTATCGTCCGTTGGACATTTCACCGTCGCCACGTCCTGAAGACAGGAGGCGGCCTCTTGCTGGCCAGTGATATTGCATAATAAGTCCCTGCAAGAACACACCCCGCACATTGTGTAGTTTGGTTCCTGGAAGAGGGAGGGACAGTGTAGAGCACAGCCCAAATTGACCCAGCCTCGGAAGCAGCCGCTGCAAAAGCTTGCAGTGCACCACTTGGTCCTCAGATGGAGAGGGCTCCATGGTGTGTGGGGCTGCCGGCAAATGCTCATGACACAAGCCTCCGTACTCTTGAGACGAGCCAGCTTCTCCTAAAGATGCGCCCAAGGGGCGTTGTATACCGTGGCAGCCCAAACCACACCTGCCTGGGAATTGGCAGAATATGCATTAACGTGCCACTTCATGACTTGTCTATGACTCATCCGTCTCGTCTTCCAAAACGCTGCTCGGCCTGTCAAGTGGAAGAAGCTGAGGCTAGGACAGCGTCTCGCCTTGCACTTTGTGAGCGCAGCCAACAAGACTAGGTGAAGTTCTGACTCACATCACTGAGGATGCTCATGTGAAGCCCCGCCCGATTGTTGGCTTCTGAACGCCAGAGTTTTGCGCGCCTCTGCGGATCTTCCAATTCCTTGCGGAGAGCGAGCCCGCGCTGCCAGATCTTGGCCACGTTGGCTGTCAGATCCGCAACAAAGTCAAGCTTGCACCTGAACAGCAAACGCTGCACTGCACCTGCTTCCAAGTGAGCTGTGTCGAAAACCCTTTGAACCTTCTGTTCTCGTATCAATCAGTATCGCAGAACGATACATGTCACTGACGCGATCCCAGCGCCAGCACATCGCCAGCTTTTGCTGTTCGTTTGCACTGACGCGAGCTATCGCGAAGGGGATGTGAAAGAAAACCGGACGTTGTTCTGATGCGCGCACAGTTTTGACTGACGTGCTCGCATTGCTAGCCACACTTTGCCCCATGTTTTCAAGCTGAGATTGCGAGCTATCGCGGACAATATGCCCGCAAAATACTGACGCGCACTGAAGCGCGCACCTGTTGTTGCAACATCCACCATCGATATGAGGACCCTCTTATAAAACTCCTTCCCATAAGTCAAGTCTTCATGCTGTCGCTCACATCTTTCCACCCTTGCAACTTCCCTCGAGCACTGGCTGGCTCTCTGACAGCACACGTAAAACATTATCATGATGTAACAAGGATACTTTGAAAGAGCCTGTAGTGCTTGTCCGAGCACAAAATCCTTAAGTTGCTTACCACTTGACAGAGTTGCGGCAGCTTCAAAAGACCATCCCCGGCAGCTCCGCACCTTGCCTTTCCAACTTCCAAAAAATGAATTACAGTATGTAGCCAAAGCAACAGTGACCTTTTACCGGGTATGCAAGCCCCATTACCGTGACTCATGTAGCCAGCCTTTGTTCCACACACAAGGCTGCAATTCGCTCAGCCAGGCGTGCCCTCAGCTTGAGGCATTCAGGTGTGGTTCAGGGGAACGCGAGTTCGGAGCAAACACTTGTATACCCCCGTTCAAGACACCAACATGTCAAACGGTTGCACAGTGCTTCTGCTAGCAGGACACGTCGAAATGGCTCGGAGTCGATGCCGCGTGTCGTCAGAAAGATCGGGAGGCAGAAGGAGTTTTTCCATGGCATGCAGGTGAATCACGTCCTGAGCCGAGGCAGTGATGCCCACCACGATAGCTGAGCCCAAGTGCCATGCTACTTCAAATTTTACGGTCAGCTTTCACAAGTAACCTGCTGGCCCCACACACACCGTAGTTTCGGCACACCATGGCCACCAGTGGGTGCAGTATGCCAGGAGCTCCTCAACACGGGCACTGAATTCGAAGGGGTGGTGAGTGGATTGCATTGTCAGCGGCTTGTTCTCAGCACATGTGTCTTCAGCTGGAGCACACATTCGCCCAACGACTTGCGTGCTGACCCTCAAGCATGAGTCTCAGGCATGCGGGCTTCACAAAGCTGCTTTACGGGGATGGGTTCCGCAATTGCTGGCCAATCGGAGCTAGCTGCAAACAGGTTTCTTCAGTCAGCGGACGGGCTCGCCAAATGCTCTGGAACTCGGCAGCAAAGCGGCCACGAATGCTCTGCTTGGTCTCCTGCGTCGGGATTTGTGTTTCAGGCTTGGCTTAGACGGTATCATGCATCCCGCGCAGTATGCTTCAGCTGTTCGGTCGTCTTCGCTATTCCTTACCAGGTCGTTGAACCACATGATGAGAAGGACGCAGCACTTCATGCTAGAGCTTCATCCTGCAATGCTGCTAACCTATACTTCGTAGAGACCCCTGTCAGCGCGGAACGATCCTTGAACTTGACGAGCTCGCTTGCGGTAAGTACGTTGCTGTGAGCAAGGCCCGCTTCCAGGCCTCAGCGTACATGTCCTTTGGTAAGTCTGCATGGAAAACCATTTGTAATAAACACTTGCTGGAGTTCAGAGGCACGCCTTGCACTCAGAGGTTGCAAGTCTGTTTCGGGTTTTCTCCTTAATGGGATATTTCATCATATTGGTATCCTTGCAGAAAGCCGTCTCACACATTTGGTAGGCCATGCTGAAGAAGCAGCTTGGCAGTCGATTGTGTGGAAGTCCTTGCCGGCGCATGGCAAGAACGGAGGCCACCTGCAGGTCGAGGGTGTAGTCGGATAGCAGAACTCCTTGGTCTCAACAAGGTCTTACCCGCGTGCTTTGCAACGTCTGAATTTGTTCAAGCATGAGGTTTCACAGCGACCTGTTCGTCAAGCCAGACAGTCTAGAGAGAAGCGGAACTGCGATCAAAGTTCCGAACTCTTGGTATAGGGCATCGGCATCACATCGACCATCCCAAACCAGTTTGCGAACCTTGCGGCACCTTGAACAACAGAGGTCCATGCTACTCAAGTTTATCTTGCAACTTCCTGGACAAGGCATTTACAAGAAAATTAATGAGCAACTCAAACTTCCGATTGCATCCGATTGCAGGCGCTGCAGTAGCAGACTCTCAAGGAGCGCATGCATGGATCTGGGATGGCCCATTAAACTTGTAAAGCGCTTAATCCAGATATGGGCGATGACTCAACAACTGTTGCGCCTGTTCACCCAATTCAGCCGGCACCCTCTAGCAAGGTGCGCAATCGCCCTTGGGATGCTTCCCCGAAGGCCTCTCAGGGCTTTGAACTTCTCCAGGAATTTCTGACAGGATTCTAGCAGCGGGGGATGTACATACTCCACGGCATTATCATATCGCGCAGTGTACCTTCCATGCATGACAGCAGTCTAAACATGATGCGTCGTGCTACTGGTAGCTAGGTGGGCTCTGAATGAGTTGAAGGTGCCTGAGCTCGACTCCTAGGTACAACAGATGGAGATCTAGCCCAAGAGTACGTGCTTTCACCTAGCTTCTCAAGTAGTCGTGCTTCAGCTGTCTCAAAACCATCGCGCCTGTTGGCCGAGCTTCTTGATGTCGAACACGTAGACATATATGTCCATGTCTGTAGTGACTGACATGGTCAATATGTCGATCGTGAACGCACGTACAGATTGTTTGGTTCCCTCAGCGTCAATTGCCACGGCTTCCTGCAACGCTGCGCATGCGAAATGTGAAGTTTTGGATGCGCAAATCACATTAAGGGCGCATTAACGGCAGCCTGAGGATTCAACAAGGATGCGGGCAAACAAAAGAAGTGCTTGATTACACTGCAAGATGGCCACCTACGAGAGTCCTGCTGTAGACAGAACCCGCAAGCCAGGTCGACCTGCTCCACCTGAGAACTGCACGAGGGAGGCCAAACAGAAGCGACATAGGCTGGGACTGCTGCGGTGTCGACATACGCCACCAACACCGCCATTCTTCCTCAGGCTTCATCAGGACTTGGTATGGGACCACTGAAACGTGAAAGCAATTCGATCGAGAACGTCTTGTGCATCTGCTCACATGCAGGTAAGCCCCTGGCCAGTACACGTGGGTCGAAGGACAGCCGTGTCAGAAGGCTTGGGCCAAAGCAGCTGCAAGGGACAAACATGCGAGACAGCAACAGCAACAATAACGAGGATAGTAAGTCTACGTAACGACAACAAGGACCAACATAAGAACAACAGGAACAGCAGTAACAATGATGAGGGCAGCTGAGCGTCACACCTTTTGGGCAAGGAAGGCAGCTCTTGGATCCACATGGGATTGGGTTGCCTCACCCTCTCTGAATGACTTCTCTGTACATTTGTGCCATTCAAACAACCAACTAATTAAACGTCCAAGCCAGGGAAGTCCACAGCCCACCGCGTCTCAAAGGTAGGTCCGCATAGCTTAAGTCGCACATGGCACGCTGGCATCTGAAACTGCGGATTGCTCCTGGACTGACAGGCTAGTCACATTATCTATTACATTTGAAGTAAGTCTTCAAGGCTTAGTTTGCGACTGCCTGAATGCAAGATCATGCTCATCCTGACTAGGGTTGAGTGAAGGGAGCTCGCGGGGTTCTGTCCTGGTCCCTCTTGAAGCAGTGTTGCTCACAGCCCTTTCCATCCGTATCAGAGTTTGCCATGCCAAAGCGCCCCTATGCGCCAGAAGCAAGACCAACATCATCAAGGCCGGCCAAGCAGGCATCCTGACCGAACGCCCACGTGCGGTGGAGTGCAAGTCCATGTCGCCAGGCAGAAAGGGAGAACTTGCTTGCCGCTGATTCCGGCTCCAAAGAGTTTGCCAGACGAAGCAGATGTGGCGAACCAGCTCTTGAATCTCTTGCCAGAATGTACTCAACTTGCGCATAGGGGGCGACCTCTTCACGCAGTCCAGAAAACTCACAACCGTCATGACCTCACCTGTAGTGGAAACCGCCGTCTGCTTCTGCAACCTCGAATAGACAGTTCAACTTAAGATAGGACGGCAAAGCTAGGAATTGCATTTAGCTGCAGGGGGTTTGTGCAGGCTTCAGCCAGTTATTATACTGCAATGAATGAAAGTGATCCGATCCTTAGCAGGCAGCGCACAGTTCTTCATGCAATTTCCATCAGATTCAAATTTCTTGTCACGATGGGATGCTTTACAAGCTGGCCTGGAATTGAAGGGACACTCTCCAAGTAGGACTCTAAATAGTAGATACGTTGCATAATCCGCGGTAACCTTCGGCTGCCACAAAATCATGCCCAGCTGGCTCATGAGGACACGCTATAATCCACGGTTGCGACGGCATACCACGGCACACAATGAATGTACCATGAGTAGCACTGCCATTCCAAGCACGACACGATTAGATTTCTAGGGGGTGGGTTCATGCAGGGGGCCTTCTGTATTGACCCCTTTGTTGGACGTAACATGGAAGTCACCGCAGAGCTATGGCTCGTTCAGCCGGCTCTTCTACAACAGAAGTCGAATCTCCCAGATTGTATGTGGCATTGCGCGTTGAGGCGAGTGATGCAATACTCGCCTAGTTTGTTGTGATCAGCAAAGCTGAAACTGAGGTCATGGCAGCATGTCGTACGAGTTCTCGAGTTCTTCGTAATCGAAGAAGAGATAGCTGCTGCTTGCCGCTGCTTTGTTTGGGGATGCCTCGCATTCAGCATCACGTAACATGAGGCACCAACTGTTCACAGGTTTTGATCAAAAAGCTACCATTCCTTTCCCGAGATTTGTCTTCCCTCATCTGGCAAGTCATAGACTGAGGGCACCCGCGAAAGGTGGAAATGAGTGCTGTAACTTCTCACCAGAGCTCGCATGCCGTCACTGGCGATGTCTCTTTGCAACTGCGCGGTTGCAGCTCGATTTGTGAACCCTCAGTCATCAGCAAGCCACTCCCAAGTCTTGAGATGTGACTTGTTTGTCATGGGTGCCTGGATCTCGCCCTTGCGCTTTGGTGTGGGAACAGCCCTGTCCTGTGCTGCGGGACACTTGGCAGAATCCTGGCGCTAGAGCCTGTACATAGACATGCTGGCCGATGATGCTGGGTGGCAAGTCCTGGACAGCAGACCCAGTCACAGCTGGTAAGTGTCGCGGTGATGGACAGTGTTGCGGTGGCCCTGCCACAAGTCAGTGTCAGCCAGACTGCCAAAAGGAGGGAGACAGAGAGAGAGAGAAGCACCTTGGCCTGCGCGGACGTGGCAGAAGCATTGGCAAGCTCTGGTGGCAGCCCTTCTGACCGTTTGCTTCCACTCGTTGTTCGCATGTGGCCGGCGCCCATTTAGCGGATCTTTGCAGAGCCAGCCCCATGTCGCGCTATGTCGGCCACATCCTTGGCTGGAGTTGGTGAAAAAACCATATATTCATGCACGCGAAGCATTCTGAATACCCGGGTGCGGGGAGGCAGTGATATGGGTTCATACTATACGCACGAAGTGTTTGCAGACCATGAGGCGCTTCTTGAGGTTCTCCCTGAGGATCATGAGCTGAAGTCCAAGCCAGTTGTGGCCCTCTCCGTCACAGTCATCTGACCACACCTGGTTGTCGAGGTTGGAGTGTCTGCTTCTGTGAGCAAAGGTTGCCATTGCCCGTGGAGCTGTGTACGGTCCGCATTGGCTAGCTTGTTCAAGGCTAGAGGTGCCCTTCCATTTCCAAAACTGTGATGATACCGTGAACACTGGCCTTTAAATCTATGCCGTCCAAAGAAATCAGCCGCAGCTAATTCTTGGGCAATGGCTATCGAGAAATGCGTACAAACAATCTAGTCAATCCTACATACGAATGCGCATGACAGCTGACATGCGAGGAGTGGTGTACATCAAGAAAACGTTCCAGTTGGAACCCAACACTTCCCAATCGACCTTACTCTGCATCCAGGGAGACAACAGTGTGTGAGAAGATCTAGTTGGGCTAGAAATGGCTAGAAGCCTTTTACGCAGCCGCAAGTGGGACGAGGGCGGTTGTGCTCATTCGTTTCTTATCACGTTCTGGCAGTACATCTTGCAGGGTTCCTAATGCTTTCGCGGGGCTTCAAGAGCTTTTGGCCCTCATGAACCATGCAAGTTCTCAATCCTACGAGCCACCTTCGTGCACATGTACCAGGATCCTGTGCAGTGCCAAGTCCCTCATACACAAACGAAACAGTCCCAGCAATCAACAGCCCCGAGCTTTGTTGAAACTGTCCTCATTATCAACCAGCTTCAAAAAAAGGTAACTGTTTTGCGGAAAGGACTTGGGGCTGCTTCTCCAATCGCCTATGAAACGATTTTGCGAAGCATCGTACAGAAAGCTCGATAGCTCACCGGTTCATGGTCGTTGATAGAGCAATACTACGTGGATAGATTTCTCGAATGATCTTCTGAATCTTCTTCATTAATCATCTGTATGTATTACATGTGTATAATATGCAGAAGAATTGTATTCAAAGCTTGGCCATCAAGAACCCGGCCGCCTCGTCTCGGCCCTTTGCCTTGCAAACTGCACTTGTTGTTGTTTTCGAGGGCATGAGGGCAAGAATCTCGGCTCTCACTCTCTTCCTGGAGGCATGATGTGGTATCCAAATATGGGCATCTCTTTTCGGGTTTGCACGGGGAACTCCCGCCCGTTGGAGGCTGATGTTTGCAATGTACCAGCTGGGCAGAGTAAGCTTGACAGCGCCGGCCCACAAGCAAAGGCATCAAGCCTTGGTACGACAGGCACAGATGATTGAACATCGAATTCGTCGCTCCAAATACGTCAGTCCGGCTAGCGGCCTCATTGTGCTCCAGAAGGAAAGCATCGTCAGTCTCGAGCAGCTTGCTAGCCTGAACTATGGCTTGGGAATTCAGAATTCTTACCTTTGGTTAGCTGGGAATGAAGGAATGAAAAGGACATGGAAACTACTACAATGGGTTACATAGGGAATTTCTTCATTCCTAGCTAACCAAGGCAAGAATTTTGATGGCCACGAGGGATTTGTTTCGCAGGCTTGTCCTCATGTGTTAGAATGCCAAGGCCGATTTTGGGCTTCTTGGCTATGTTTGGGCAGGCTACGTTGGCAACTACAGAAATGGTCCTGCAACATCCTTTGGGCTCTGGTGCTGCGCAAGTCACCCACTTTGTGCCTGGCCAGAACTTTGACTGCAGCACCTGGGACCAGGGGCCCAGGATTTCCGCTCTGGTGATCGACGCAAGCTTCAATCATTTGGACGGGACCGTGTAGCACTAAGCCTGACTTTGAAACAGGCAGTACCTGCCACATTGCGTTCCAATTGCTTCCGTGACCGCCATAGTCCCAATCCTCAGAACCTTGGGGCAACAAGCATGGCCCTAGAATTGCGGTTGGGGTCATGAGCATACACACATAGCAGTGATCACAAAACCAGATGAGCCATGTGTCATGCCTGCTGTTGCTCTTCTGCCAGAGTTCTTTCGCTAGGCTGCCATCTAAGATACATCAGAATGAGCAAGCTGGAAGTTCGTGAGGGTTGCGCATGCTTCAGTACGCGCCCTGCCCCGCGGTGTGTCACGAGATGTGGCCACTTGCCCTCCATAGCCCGTGCTAAGCTCTTGAGCGCTATGCAAGCGTACCGCCCCCAAATTGTCTACAACACGCCCCATCAACCAACAACGTGGAGCAGAAGAAGATACATGATCTCAAATTTCTGAACAAGCAACCTCGCAGCCGGCGTTTCAGTTGAAACGCTTCTTCGCCACTGAGCTGCTCGAAGCGCCAGGCTTGATCCTTTGCGGCGACTTGTCACAAATGCAAGGAGCAGCCATCCTCCTCCTAGCGCGCCCTTCCACCTTGTGTAAAACTATGTAAGATGACCTCGGCAACTCGGCTCCTTGAATTTTGTAGCCTGAAAAGCGCTCTCAGCGTTGCTGAACCACCGGATCCGGCCATCGATCTTGACCCTAATGGCCCGGTAGCCAGCTTCATAGAAGTTACCCAAGAATGCGCCGCCACAGCGCCTGTCCCATTCCTCGGTTCACTGTCAAACGGCATGGCGCGCGCAGACCGACAAACAAACTTGCCACACACTGTGACGTGCAAGCATCTGTTTTTCGACTCGGAAAGTAGAATGGCACCAAGCCCACGTGTCTTTTGCCTGGAGGATACTGAAAATCCAGAGGAGCAAGTCTATCATCAGACCTCAGCACTAGCATCTGCAATTATGTTACCCCAGCATTGCAGGTCAGTATGTGCTGAAACTTCCAATGCATGCGCAGTGGCTGGTTCAACCATAACATGGCATGCACTGGATGGGCTTGACTGCAAAACTGGCGTGGAAATGGCTGCGAATTGGCGACACATGCAGAACATGCAAGTGGCCCTGCAAGGCTGCACGACTTTCAGTAGGTTCCGGGAAAGCCGAATCTGCAAGTCAAACGAGCAAAGGACTGTGACCCATTTAGATATATTTACATTCTGAGGACTGAGTTAATGAATTCAATTTATTCTTGAACGAAGCCAGATCAGACTTCCAGGGTACCGCTTTCGTACGATTTTTGTGGGAGAGGTTCCAGCCAGGTCCAGCCCGCACTCTGGTGCAAACTCTGCCTGCCCATCATGGAAGTTGTAGCAACTATCAGCCCTGCAAGCGTTCTTACCGATCAGCCTGCATGGACGAACATGTTGCACCTTGTTGGTGGCAAGCTGTACGGATACACAACCCAGCTTGGCGGTGGTTTAATATTCTTGCATGGAAAGTAAGCGTGGGCGCCGAGCTCTAAGAACTTCTACCGATTGCATGCAAGGTCATTCTACAACAGTTGCCTCCGAAGAGCATCCAGAACCCGGCTTTGTCAAATCTTTTTCAGCGAGTTGAAGGTCGCGGTACACTCGCACTTCTTCATCCAGCTGCCTACACCCGAGGTTGGAATGCAAGCCTCTGTCGACGACCTCTCCCTCCGCCACCATGGGCAGATCAAATGGCCATCATGTGTCGCGGATGCTTCTTGCCACGCCAAGCATGGCTTCGTACCCAAGCACCACTCCCTCCGAGCACGGGCTCTCGTCTGCGGCCACCGCTGAGCACAAAGAGACTTGAATCTCATCTTGGGATCATGGGCCTTGCGAGCCGGAGGGTTGTGCCCACCAACCTTCGCAGCTTGCAGGGCTTTTCTGCAAATTAATGCTCCGTCTAAAAATGCATCGTGCTGCTGCTGCTGCTGCTGCTGCTGCTGAGCAAACCAGAACTGAGCAGGCAACCGTGAGACGTATGGAAGAATGAGGAGGGCACCTCCGTCAGCGCTGGTTGCTTGGAGTCATTGGAGAAACTAGAGAAGCATGTGTAGTACACTCTTTTGCTGTCAAACTAGGTCTGCTACCGTAGATTGCAAGGCATGAAGTTGTGTCTGCATAGTATTCAGCATCTACCCACGTTCAGCTGTGGAGCCTGACCGTGGAGGGTGGTGCCTGGTGGCAGTGGTGGCGCCTTGGCGACCCACAGCACGCAGCCACAGGATTTGAACTTCTGAAGCTTAGTTTGGTGGTTGCCAGGTGGCCTATGCAATGATAATTTGTTCCGTCATGCTGTCTCCATTCTCTATGATACATAGCAGCTACTATTCTGTTGTGTTGGAGCTGAGCAACTTGAATGCTGCCACAAATCCAAGTCTCCTGGCTGTAGCCATGCTCTTCCAGGTCTCATGGCCTGGTGTATCTCAGCGCCCATATCATATTGGACCTCCCTTAAGCTTAAGGCCCCTAAAATGTGTTTTGGGGCCCGCTTCTCTAGGATCAGGGATAAGGATGGTGGGGCCCCCATAATGTGTTTTGATTTTGGGGTCCCAGGAGATGCTACACAATCCATTTTAAGAGTGACCTCAGAAGCGTGGGAGGCTGAGGGCCCTAATTGAGACCTTAATGTCTATCTTTCTGGGGGCCCGATTGTTAGGGGGGGCCGAACATTAAAGAGTGTCCAACATTAGAGCCAACAAGAACCTCATGATGCACGTGCTGAGGGCCGCCGCCGCAATGGCTGCTGGAGTCATCTGGTAGCCACCTGGCAAATCTGAGCTTTCCCATTGCCATACGCAACAGATGTGCAAATGCAAAGCAGGGTGGTGAAGCCTGCATCGTTCGCCTGTCTTTGCCAAGGCCCGGGAACGACGCCCAAGGCCTCCAATTGTAGCCATGCAGGGTTGATTGGAAACAGTGCAGCAGGAATTCTCAGAGTTGTGGGTCCTCGACAGTATGGCTTGAGCAGCAACCTTCAACGAACGAAATTCTACCTCTAGACTAGAACCTTCACCTCAGGGTTTTCCTAGCTTTGCAGAGTTGTTGCTTTCAGATTGGAGCCTTGGCTTTTGGGGTTTCCCTTCGCTTCACTCGATCTTGGTTCTGGATGGACTGAACTCGATTGTGCACATCGTTCATGCGAGGGGTGGGCAAAAACTACTTGTTTCTTCCGTTGAATGCAGGTTTGCGGGTTTCACGACACTTCGCCAGGACTTGCTGGATCTCCGTCATTCGAAAAGTTGGGGGGTATGGCTTACAACAATTGCGTTCCAAGCACGACACCGAAAGCACAGAAGACACACCCTGATGTCAGCTCGTATATTCCTCCACAAAAGCGCAATCCTAATGCCAAGGACTACAAATCCAAGTGGTAATCTCCCCAAATAGGGGGATTACACTGGGCCGAATCTGTCATGACGGAAGCCTCCTCTAGGATTACGCACCTCGCATCAGACAGACCCCCTACTCATTATGAAATAGACCACTCCTTTTTTCAACTTCTCAATAGCACCTCCACAAGACAATCGCATTTCTGAACCCCCCGAGTGCCCTCAGGTCCGTTAGTTCATGTTGACGAGCCTCAGGCGGCACTTTCAGCCTGTCTGTCGGAGGAGCAGCCATATGAGTATTGTTAGTAGTGTTATTGTATTATTGTTGCTATTGTTATTATTCTACTTGCTATATTCGTATTTCTACTATTGTATTGTGATAAGTGTTGTTCTTAGCCGGGCAGCAGGACTGAATGCCATGCACCCACGCATCAAAGAAACTGGTATATGCGATGGGTACCACTTTGGGGGTCCCCTCATTTAGGAAGTATCTATAAGGGACTATATTGGGGTCCCCTCCAAATTTAGGGAAACTTCCATATGTGAACTGCAAGGGCAGGCCCAACTAACAACCGATTGCACTCCTGCAACTCGAAAATCAGGAGACCAAAGCCAATTGATGCACGGTTTTTATTTAAGGTCTGGGCAACTGGTCAATGGAAAATTGGTGAGTGTGTTATCGTTTTCCAATTTGCGGTGTATATGTTGTCGCTATCGTTTTTGGTGAGTGTGTTATCATTTTCCAATCAAAAACCCTGCGTCACGAANNATGTCCATCCTTCACATATCTCCTATGACCGATAAAAAACCACGCATCAATTGTGTCAGGTGCGAATCTTAGACAACAGGAGTGCATGGAGCGATCTCCATTTAGGATTCGCATTGGTGAGGCTTCTGACGCTCATAGGGTCGTAAGAAAAGCTTCGAAGACAACAACTGTGCGTGTTTCCTATCCTCATGCCCATTGTCGAAACCATAGCACTCGAAGAAGCTGGCAATTCTGAACAGCTTAGTGCAACTGAGGGAAGGTCAGATGGATTGTGAACTGGCCACGCGCCTGTGAAGCTGCCTGGGGTCTATCTCGAAGGCGCAGTGGGGGCACCGGATGTTGTTTGGCACCTTTCAAGCCCGAATGATAGACAAGTTGGGCACTCCCTGCAGAATGATGACTCCTGTAGAACACTGTAGAACAATGGAAGCAACCACGTCACAACAGCGTCACAAGGCGACCAATGCCCTGCAGGGCACCCACGTCAGGATGTGCCATGCATTGACGGTACTGTCGTATGATAGCTGTATGCAATCATACTCAAAGAAGCCTCCATGGATTAGACGGACGTCCCAAACTCAACGCAAACCAGCTGCAACCCCCAGAAGTTTTGCCAACCCGCTCTGCGACACCTAGAACACCTCAGCCAAACACACTTTCGCACCCTAACTCTCCCAAACTCCTCAACTACATGGAAGTCGCTTTTACAAGGACCTGTTTTTTATAGGTGGGCCCATGATTTTGTAGGTTCTGTCTCCACCCCCCAGACTCCAGCAAAGGCAGCGGCACCTGCGCCTTGGACTTCGGCTCCGACTTCGGCTCCGACCTCGAAGGAGAGACTTGGCCTGGGGATCCAGGGGTTTACGTAGGTTGCTTTGAGATTTTAACGTGTTTAGGGTTTACAGGGTTTTGGGGGTTTTGTGTTTTTTTAGGGTTCAGGCCGTTTAGGGTATAATGCCAACAATGGAGACTCAAATGGAAAAGAAGTGGAAAAGGAAATGAAAACTGTGGTTATAAAGGGTCGAAGTGTTCAAATAATCTCTACATTGGGCCCCAAAGACTATAACTATTACATGCTTTGGGCTCTCTGGATCCCTTTGGTTAGGGGAGGTGATTACAAAATTAAGCTTTCGGTCAAAAGCTGGGGATCCTTTAGCTTGCTGATGTTTAGAAGGGAGTGAAGGAATGGAACATGAATTTCGAAACCACCGTATCACTAGGCAGGGATAAGAAGATGGAAGCTACGATGCTCTTGGGGGATTATTCTTGCTAGTATCAGGATCCACTCCTCATTAGCAACCAGTGGGCGATTGGGGGCTTAACAGGATAGGATGAATTTTTGCAAGTGATCGAATCTGCGATGATCATACTGGAAACTTGCATTCAAAACATCATCGCCAGTCATCCAGGTTTTCTTGGAGCCTCATGGTCATGGTGGAGATCTCAAAGGCCCTGCATTCAGAGGGCCAAGAACCAGGATTCTGCACCTCAAACTAGAACAGGACCCTGGCATAAATATCACAGTGGGTGCTGCTGCGTCAGCAACATGAATTGTAGGGAAGTGCTGAAACAAGCCAGTCAGACAAAAAAAACAGCAGCAACACGGTCCCAGTTGCTGAGCCCCACAACCCAAATTGAAAGACTGGCTGCCTTTTTTGGCTTTCGGAGGTGGAGGCGGCGGGGGTGTCTTAGCACCTTCCAAGTTTGATGCTTGCCGTCCCAACCGAGCTTGCCAAAAATGTTGAGCCCTGAAGCTCCATAAGCTGAGGGCATCCTCCCATGCAGTTCCACATTCTGACCTATCCGTCTGGTTTTAGACAAAGTCTACGGCACGGTTGTGCCGTTGTCTGGCAAGACTATCTAAGAATCCAGACGCGGATCCGCAGGACACATTGAGTATGAAGTCTTGCTCATAGCAGAGCTCCATCATCAGGTCTTAGGTGCAACTGGGACAGTCCAAGCTTGACTTTTCGAACTCAGCCCCTGCAAAAGCAGGCGAGCACTCGAGCAGGCGAGCACTTCATTGGTTACTCAAGTACGCTCTACAAACCTCATTTCCCCCTGAACACATGTACACACATATGTGAGGTTTCAAACCACACATAAGCTGTCCGAACGTGGTCGTCTGTAACGACACCTATGAGGAATGCCGAGCCACCTGCATTGATGCATGGAGCTGTTGGAAATCACATGCCAGGGTTCGGTCATCTCTAGTCTTAGACTCCCAAAGTCTAGGTAATCATAGACTCCCAAGGACTAGGTAATCTTTGACTCTCAGAGACTAGGATCTTCAATCCTCTCATGCCTCCCTTCAACAAGCCCTGTCATGCCTCTGGGACTGGATCCACCTGCCAATTCGGCTTTGTGGTTGCTGGTACGGAATGGAGGAATGCATCCCCACATTAGCCGGCTTACAGTCCCCCAAGATATATTACGTTCCATGCTCTTTTCCATGCCTTTGTCTACTACAAGCAACAACAAGTAAGGCATTTGGGAGCAACAGCAGCCACAAATAGGACATTTAGACAGCCTGTTTTCACTGTCATCTTCTCAGAGTGTGCCCTAGCTGGCAACATCAACTGACACAACTTACAAGATTTTACAAGCAGATTGCGGACAAGCGAAAAAAAGAACTGTCTTGAAACTTGTGGCAAGGTAGTCCGTGGATGTCAGGGGTCCAGGGCTTTTGATTGAGTGTGGACCGTTGGGACGTTCAGGGCCATGTGACACGCAGCCCTGGTACGTGCACCTCATTACTGTTCGAAGGACATCCCTGTACATCAACGCAGAGCTGCTGTTGAGGAGACGCTGCAAGACCAAGCTGTCATACATCCAGCAGTCATAACAGCATACATTAGCAAATGCTCCAACTACGCTGTGTAATTGGAGACTGGACGCCAGTGGGAAAAGTAACCCTGCCCATGGACAGACGTAACTGTCAGACTTTCTTGCATTTGGTGGGGAGCTCATACGGAACCTCAACGTTAGGACAGGCTACCATGAATTATGCTTCACACTGGTTGCAATCCCATCAACGACATCCAAAAACGACCTGCCATCCCCATTGATGGCTCAACATGTCTGACGGAAAGCTCTTGCGCCTTTGGCTCCGGCCGTTGCCTCAAGACATCATGATTGAGCGTGGCGGGGAAGCACGCCACAACTAAATTCTCTAGCTGCATTACGGCACCTCATGACCAAAGAATTGAAGCGCAGGACCCTACTACTGGCGGTACCTACACAACTTTCTCCTCAAATTCTGGGCAACTTTGGGGGTCCTGGCTCCTCAGAATGGGGGATTTAAGGCGTTGCCTTTAAAGGCTGGCAAATACCACGCGCGCTTCATTGTGACTGAGCGTCTTGCAAGGCAACCACATGCCGCTACGTCCGGACAGCTGTAAAATCCTTACGAGTATGAGTGCTCACTCAAACACGCCAACCCCTGCTTCTGATAGTGTGCTAGCTCACTGAAACATCCGCACAACGGCGATATTGCGGCATTCCAAGGTCCAGGCGCCAGACTTTGCTGCGACAGGGGCCGAGGTGTTGGCCTGACGTCTGAGGGCAGCATCAGCATCATCTGCAAGCATCTCCGATGAGGTTGACATTGTCCGGGAGATGTTGACAGTTGTGCAGTCTGGCGCCAGCTTGGCTATACACAAGCATGCATGTAAAGAAGTCAGAATGAGGATTTCCAACGCAAGCAGCGCGTTTCTGTGGGCCGGGGACACGACATACATCTGTGACATCTCCTCCCAGAGGTCGTCGTAGAGGTCCTGGTCTCATTTTGTCACATGGCAGTGAAGTACACAACCTTCCCCGCGAGCAACATGATGTTGGAGCTGCGTCACGTCGTTTGGGTCACAACAAGCCTGCTTGACAAAGTCTAGCCATTTTTACGTGATCTAGCCAAGTCAGGTAGGTACTGTCCTAATCCTTGGGACAAATCCTGCTACTCCTGTTTCCAGCCCTCCCAACAGCTCGTTAAATCTGCACTTTCCTCACCCAACCCTCGCAAACTGCCAGGGATCCCTACAGTAGCAAAGGTATTGCTTCAGCCTCGAACTCCCACTGCATGATTTTGCCATCCTGATGCAGGGAGTGGTTTTTGGAGAAAATGTTCATCTCAACTGGAGCTTGGACGGGAGACAACCAGGATTAGGGAAGGATGTTGGGATTTGTTGGGTATGTTCGTGCAACTGTAGGATCTCACACCATTACGACCCCAACCAGGCACGATCAAATTGCAAGATACCATTCTACAGAGCTTCAAGCCTGTTCAGCAAGAGAGATTAGTAGTTCACCAATATCATATGAAAATATAGTCTACTACACAAGTATACTATAATATAGTATGATATACTACGATGTACTATACTTTCAAGAAATATCAAACATATCTCCCCAGAGCCTGGCTCTTGTCCAATTCCTCCAGCACGTTCTTGACAACGTCGGGGGACAGAGGTTTTTGAACCTAAGTTTCTTTTGTGCTGACTTTGCCAGGCCACCCCGAGAGTGTCAATAGTGAAGCAGAGATGGAACAGTATAATATAATATATTCGAATATATTATGGTATATTGTAACATATTATAGCAAATTAAAGTATATTATAGTATATTACAATCTTTTGGGTGGACCATGAGACAAGAGCCAGACTTTGTAGGCCTTCCAGATGTACTTCCTGGAGTGCAGCTGGGCAAGAGGAAGGGGTGCTGGTGGCACAATGGGTTATTCGGTCTCCTGGGCTCTTTCTTTCCCACTCTTGTTGACACTGATTTTTAGAACCCTGCAAGCAAAAGAATCGCCACGCGTCTGTCGTTCCTTTGCCCACTCGCAAGGCAAAGAAGCTGAGGCGCATGCAGCAGGGCATCAACCTCGTTCCGATCCAGGACGCCACTGCCGTCCTCAAGTGGGGACTTCCAAAAACCACAGTAGGGGCGCCTTTGGGGTGGTCCGCAAAATGAGGACCTCCCCCACCCCCCCCCCTCCCCAATTTTGGGCAAGGTCTCCGAGCTAGGCGCAACCGCTATGTGGACACGTTCACTCCAAGCCCTTGGATTCAACATGACTGCGCGTTTGCACTTGAGCTTTTCTTTGGAAGAGCGCGCAGGAAGCGATCCGCGACGCCAACGCGCCAATATGAACTTGTTTGGCCACTTGCACGCACATGGTTCCATGCGGCTGCAATGAGTTACAATTTTAAACGGGATCACCAGAACACTTCTGAAGAGCTTTGGGCAGTCTACTCCGCTTACAGTTCTAGCAAGTAAGCACCTTGACGACAAGCATCTCCCCAGGGATCCAATTAGCCGAAATACAATACTATAGGGTATATAGGAGTTATATAGGGGATATAGGGAATATATTGGGGTTATATTGGGATAATGGAAAAGAGAACGGAAACCACTATAATTTATAGGTATAGCAACATTTACAGACTTTGGGCCCAATGTAACTATTATTTGTATACTTGGATCCATAGATAACCCCTACATAGCCCCAGATTCCATGTCATTCTCCACTTTCTTTTCCATTTTTTATTCTCCATTCCTGGCATTGTATCCTAGACCCCTATTATATACCTGAACCCTAAACCCTACATATAAACACTAAAACCCCTATAAACACCAAAAAACATCAAAAAAAACCCTAACCATTTCCAGACGAGGCCTTGTCGAAGTTCTGCCACATCTGCCTTTCAACAGGCAAAACAGCTTTGCCGTGCGAAGCAATATCGGGGGTTCCCAAAATTGGGAGTACCATTTCGGGGGTCCCCATAATAGGGTTTTAATATATTCGGGTCTATATTGGGGTCCCCGTATTTAAGGAAATTACCATATGCCGCCTTGCAACTCCGTGAGCTTACTGGTTCTTAGTAGGGAATAAGGGCATACAATTACTACATAATCCCCCTATAACCCCTATATCATATATCATTCCCTTAGTCCCTACTAGCAACCAGTAAGTTCATCGCGCCTCATGTAGCAGTAAGTTTGTAACTCCTTGGATATATGGCACTTTGTAGCTTCACATCAATGCCTAGTTTTAAGTTGCAAGTCAAAAGCCTGGCTACATTACATCCCATTATATACCATAATATATCATCATATACTACAATATACTATGACATACCATAATATATCATAATTTACTCCAATATCCTGTGATATACTATAATAGCCCATAATATACTGCCTTCAGGCCCCGTGCAGGCCTCGCTGGTACTTTTTGTGCATTTTGACCTGAGCAGTTGCAGACCTCCTAGAAATCCCCCTTCTTCTATGGATGTATGCTAGGACAACTGCTTTACTGGTTGGGGAATGGTATGCACCCAAGGGTGTCTTATCAAACCTGCAAAGGAGGATATAATACTATTCCGCATTGGGACTATAATATCCCGTCAAAAACAACTAACCCTAAGCACTAAACCCTAAACCCTATAGCATCCCCTCAAAAACAACTAATGCATTGTAAGCCCCCAAGGAGAACTGCTCCGAGCTCCAGGCCCATGACAATTCCATCCGCTATTTCTGAGTTGTCTCTCAGCCCAGCTCTTCAGTAGTCATTGCCCAAAAGTTCTTGCGGATAGGCCCCTGATAGAAAGTGCTTGATTCAATCTCATGATGAGGATCGCTTTGCAATTCTTTGCAGTGCTTGGGCCGCGCATGAGGAGAGGCAAAGATGTGAGGCGTAGCAAGCCCAACTCAGTTGCTCCTACAAGTCCCTACAAGAAGCAG
>CAJNIZ010045055.1:0-19972 GCA_905231905.1 Symbiodinium pilosum
ATTGCCTTCTGACGAGGCTGACAAAGCTTTGTCTCCCGCCGGTGGAGTAACATGAGATGTCTTGCCGGCTATGTCAAATCACAACAACTGCTGCTGTCATTGTTGCTGCTAGCCGTGCTTGGCAGGCTTCGTGAATGCAATTGTGGTATGTCTCTGCAGCTCAAGGTGCAGAACGGTCATGTACTTTAGCAACGCCTGATATGCCTCCCACATCTGACATTTTGCAAAATGCCCCGCCTCATCGTTCAGTGTAGGGGTAACGCTGGCTGTCGCCTGCTGTTCACGGCAGAGTCACTTCGAGTCAGATGCTTGTGCAGCAGCAGCGGGCCAATCAGGCCTGATGGATGGCTGACTGAGCAGCTGTCGCCGATTCCTTTCTGCCGTGGCAGGTTGGCAGGGTCATCTGAGCAGCCTTTCTTCGGGCACCCTTATGACATTTTTGCTGCGGCCTTGGCTTCAGGAAAGGTGGTCGCCGATGCCTGGCGTCAGTCTTCACTGCTGCTGAAATGAACATAATGAACAGATGTGCGCTTGACAGCCTCATCCTTGCTCGTGGGGCCAATGCTCGCTGAAGCCTGAAATTTCTGCTGTCACCAGTGCAATAATCGCAGGGAGTCAAGCCATGGCCAAGCATCGCTGACCTCGTCTTTGGAGGTTGGTGCCGCGGTGGCCTGGAGACGCAAGGGTTCTTGCGTTAATCAGCAGGTTCGGTGAGCCTGCCTCATCCATAGCAGTCGGAGCAGCACTCTTGGGCACCTGCGTTCCATTTATACAGGGCATGGCCTGATGTGTTACTAGCAGTCAACTGCAATGCCTGGCGTCAGTCTTCAGTGCTTCTGAAATGAACATAATGAACAGATGTGCACTTGACAGCCTCATCCTTGCTCGTGGGGCCAATGCTCGCTGAAGCCTGAACTTCTGCTGTCACCAGTGCAATAATAGCACGGAGTCAAGCCATGGCCAAGCATCCCTGACCTCGTCTTTGGAGGTTGGTGCCGCGGTGGCCTGGAGACGCAAGGGTTCTTGCGTTAATCAGCAGGTTCGGTGAGCCCTGCCTCATCCATAGCAGTGGGAGCAGCACTCTTGGGCACCTGTGTTCCATTTCCACATGGCATGGCCTGATGTGTTACTAGCAATTTTAGAGAAACTGGAATTGAGGGTCTGCACGTTCGCAGTGCTCGTCTCTCCTGTGGGCAAATCCAACTCAGTTGGCAGGCTGTCATAGGCAGCATCAAGCCTTAGCATTGCGCAGGCTGGATGCCACTCGAAGCATTTTAACCAGCCTCCTGCAAGCCTGAGAACCGAACAGTCGTTCCAAATCCTCCTCCAACATCTCCTCATCCTGTACAAGGCCACAGGTCCAGAGTCTGCCCCTCATGTAACACAGCCTAGCTTTCCGTGCGTGGCGACAGCAACGGGTGCAGGTGCCTGTTGCTCGGCCCCTTGAGAGTCCGCACCAGGAGCAGCAGATTTCAGCTCTCCTGGCACTGGATCCAGAGTGCCAGTAGAGTGCCAGTGGAACTGGCCCTAATCATCTTCCATTCCCCCCCCGGAAGAGGGTCCATTAAAGCAGGTGTAGACCTATTTCCGCGACATTGCGTGTTCCGGAGGGTTGAACCACTGTCGCAGCGCGAATGGAGATCTCTGAGGCTCATTTGCCGATGAGCACTTGCACATGCACAGCACTGTGTCATCATCAAAGCGTCCCACACCTTGCAATACCCCTTCCCGGACCTATTTCTGAACAGACCCCCACTGCCACAATCATAGCTCTGGAACAAGCGAGGAATAGGACAGACATGGACAAACAGACGTACAGTGACCCCCCCCTCACAGAGAGATTATTTAAGGAAGGAATTTTCTCCCTGCATGTGCCTGCCCCATTCACGGCGCCTTCAACCTCCAAAGGTGGCTCATCATGCTCAACCGCTCAATGCATGCAAAGTTGCGGCCTTGGCCTTCTTTGAGGCTGGCTCATCCTGCCAAACTCAAGCAATGCCAAGTGAGGGCACGTCTGGTAGCATACTCTGGAATCCCGCCTCTGCTGGGGCGCCACGGCCTGATTCTCATTATGTACCCCTCCCGCCCAACAGGGTATTTCTTTGTCTTTGCCAATTGCTTCACAGCCCGATGTGCGTGTAGCAACCTCTCAACTTGGTCGTATGGCATGGTCTGTAGCAATGCAAATAGAAGTAGCAGTGACTCATCGGAGTCAGAGCTATCATCTAAGCTGTGTTCTAATTCTATGCCTTGTGCTTAAGAAATTTCCACCAACCTGCCCGCGGGCTCAGTTCCACAAAAACTCTTGGCTCTCCTAATCAGGACTTGCGACAACTTCTCATGTTTGGCCAACGACAGCTGCCTCGATGCTTCCGCGAGAGGGATTACAGTTTTCATGCTGAATTTTCCAACATGTCAACCCAAGCTTCACAGCCAGGCTCAAGAGTTTCCACAAACGACACACTCCGGCAAAACCTGCCACATGCTTTCACGCACCTCATGGGAGCAAAGTTTTAGAAACAGTTCCTGGAATTGTGTTCAACTTGTAAGTCAGTATGCATTTCAGGAACAATTCTTGGAACTGTTTTCAATTTGTATGTCAGTATGCCAACGCAAAGCATTCCTTCAAATTCGCCCAAGTGCTTAACTTGGCTTCTCCCATGGACTTTGCGGATAGACTGACGACGGTATAGAAATAAGGAATAGACATGGCTGCTTGGGGTTCGTGCCGCTTCCCTTGGCCGGCATCAGTTGAAGCTCCACCAGACGTTTCCGCACCTATGCATAAATAAACTGTTTCCGCTTCATTCACGCCAAAACTAGATGGCAAACAAAGTCATCTCCCCCGGAACCTGCAGAGATGTTCGCTTGTCGGGCTCAGGCAGGTCACCAACCAGCAAGTCGGCATAAAGCAGATGTTCTCTATACCTCAAGCCAGCGCACACTTCCACAACAGCTTCTGCCAGACTAATGATTGATCCAAGGCACAGGGGATAGCGCTGCCGCAGTACAGCATCTTCCTCTTCTGTCCATCCCTGTCCCTTCATCAGGTCGGCCCGCCTTGGGAACTACTCACCCAAGGCATATACTGCATCCACGGAGGAAGCAGTTAGGACCGCACTGCTTTCGAAGCGTATTAACCGTGTCTCCAGCATCAATCCTGCAAGACATGGTTGCAGGCGATCACGAGCTTGCATGCCAGTGAACGATGAAAAAACTCTTTTTGCAAGCAATAATCAATTGCATTTGCCAGACTGTGCCAACCAATGCATGCTGCAGTCGCCCCAAGGATGCCGCACGATGGCACACTACTTCAGCTGTTGAGATGCCCTCCCAGGTTGCAAGCTGTCCTGTCCAGGACCTTGCGGTAACTCTCTTCTTCGTAGTTGCTGAGAATCGCACCGAATTCAGCAGCACAAGTCCTCAAGTTCAAATGCAGAACCCGTCACATGGATAATTGCGGAACCAAGATTAAGACCGCTAATGGTAGTGATCTGAGCATAGCGCTCCAGTGCATCCTTCTGACTTTCCTGCACTTTGCGGAAAAGCCTGGACTCAGTCGCACAGGCCAGCAGTGCGTTGTGGCGTGGTGTGGTGGCTTCTTTGAGCACGTACATCATTGAGGTCCCCACAGTTCAGCGAAGACACATTTGTTACTTTCAGCACACTTGAAAAACTCACGCAAGATGAATCGGAGCAGTCCTTGGGACAGGAGCTCTCAAGCTTTGGACCTGCCACCTGGCTTTGGCACATGGTTGCATCTTGGCTGCAGACCGATGAGGTCTTTGTATCTCTCTGAGTTCTTTGTGCTGGTCAGCAAGGGATCGGTCATGATGCGCTGTATACCTGAGCTATGTCTTGTGATGCAGAGCCAGCTGACATCTAGAAACCTGAAGCCATTCTCAGGAAGGCACGCATGAAATAGGACAGCTCGAAAAACAAGACAATGTTCGTGGGCTGTGCCTCGCTCCATAGCACTTTGACATTGCTGTGAAACTAACCCCAATCTCTCCAGGCTACATCCATGATGCTCCGGATCAGCTTGACAAGCATGGACTGCAGCAGAGGTGTGTGGCGTCGATACCTTCAATGAGAACGGCCAATGCAAGCAGGACAAGCGGACTGTCGCACAGCGGCTTGCTTCTCCAGCAAGTGGAAGAGGTTTTCAACGACTCTGGAGTCGGAAAGGCCTTTGTGCAGCGGAAGCTGCTTGACCGACAGCAGTGCACTCAGTTAATATGTTCATGTCTTCGGGCCTGCAATCTCCTTCTCAACTGACGTGGTCGAGCGCATCATGTGCACTCCGCGGATCTTTTCTACCTGGAACTGCCACAAGTTCAGGGTTGAACTCTTGAAACCATGCAAGCAAGGCCAGTACCTGGAATTCCGCTTCAGCTCCCCTGCCAGTCACGCCCAGCTAAAGATCCTCTCTCTAAGGCTCGAAGGCTTTGCGATACAAGTAACACATCGACAGGCATGTTCAACGTTGCCTTTCGCCTCGTTTCTCCATCAGCATTGTCAAGGTGTGCCAGGCCTGCACAGATTTTAGTCCGGATTGCAGCTACATTTCATTTCATTTTGCCTCTTCGGTCCCCCGCAAAAAGGATGCCTCCACTGAGTACGAGAGAATGCGAGGATCATGCACAGAAGAGTTGAAGTTCTTCATGATCCAGGAAATGTTTCCCAAGATATCTTCCTGTACGACAGGGGCTTCGGGTTCTAGTCTCGTTCGATGACATGCTCCAAACAATGCTGTCCGGTCCTTAACAGCGTGGGTCACCAAGAGATCTCCACAGTCTCGTGTATCAGAGCCAGAGCACCTGAGCAAGTTGCTCTGCTTCAGCCCATCTCTGCTCGACTTGGCCATGCATGCGCTGGATGCAACCTCTCGGACCAAAGCTCTGTGATGACTTTGATGGTATGGATTTGTGCCGAGAGAGTTCGGAGAACCACGACCAGAAATGAAGAATGAATTTGGGCTCCCTGCACAGCACGGCTTCGTGAGTTGTTGGCACTTGCAAATGCACCACATATCACAACATTGCATTGCCTTACCAAAGTCCCGAAGTCGAGCGGTTGTAAACTGGATCATGTCCAAATCCTCATGTGCTGCAAAAGGAAAAAAAGCCTCTTCGGCGCAGAGTCCTTCAGGCTGCTGCAATGGCCCCTTGGACTGCAGCTATGTCCATGTCAGGGGGCCTGGAGAGAGAGTTGTAAATTGCCGCGACATGCCGCGACACTATGAGGCCAGAAGAATCCTGTGTAGGATGCATACGTTGAGTTTGTCTTCTTGGCTTCTTGGACCTGGCGGCAAAGCTAGGAAGGAGCCATCTCTTGTACATGGGCAGGAATCTAGGCAAACGATAATCCAAGCCCTACAACATTGGGC
Source organism: Symbiodinium pilosum (assembly GCA_905231905.1). Taxonomy (NCBI): domain Eukaryota; class Dinophyceae; order Suessiales; family Symbiodiniaceae; genus Symbiodinium; species Symbiodinium pilosum. Next base: position 5,390 of record CAJNIZ010045055.1, read on the forward strand.
AAGGGCCTGTGTTGCGTGCTGAACACGATGGAACTCCAAGAACCAGGATACAAAGTTCAGCAAGTGCGGCCTGCTGCGATTGGGTCACTTCCACCGGTCAGCGAAGCCATTGCTATAAGGTCATGGCATGTTGAACTCCGTCGACGTGGCCTTTTCTTTGGTTGAGCCTCGCCAGCGTAGATCACTATTCTGCAAGCTCAGGAGTACTGCTGGCTGGCAAGGAATTTATGATAACTGGGAAACCCCACTGATGGTGCAGCTGCTTCGCATGAAGCTCACTAGCGAGCTGAAGGAGGTCGAGCACAATTGCTCAAAAAAAGTGCGATAGCCTCCGCGTGAAAACAAGTTGCCGGATGCTTGTATTTAACCCATGTCGGCACTACTCTCTCTGCCCCAAAGCGTCCTTGCAGAACCTTCTGCGGGTGGTACGTGCGATCGTCTAGAACTCCTCGCCTAGACACACCAACCATAGACCGACTGAGTAAATGCATGCTGAGACCATGCATATTGGAGCACAGCTAAGACGAGGGCACGTGCGGATTCACCTGGTTGTGCTCCCGGACTGACCTAAGCGGGGAAGGGAACACTCAGATCTGTAAAAGAAGACAGCCGGCATCAGCTGGCACACAGGTTCACAGGAACAAACAGGTGCAGGCATGATGCAACGAGAACCCGTCAGTCATTATCAGAGCAGTCGATCCATCAAATATCATGATATCCGGTAACACAGTCTTCGAAGCCGGTGCAGAGGTGCAGATTGTGGCGAGCACGGTTCAAAATGGGTGCCTGTTGCCAATCTGTTCTTTTGGGGAGCATGGCCTCGCGACCCCTGACGTGCTCTGAAGCTTTCTACACTTCATGCTTAATTGTCCTGCGGTTTGGTACCAAGGGGCAAGCTCTCGAGAAATTAGGCAAAAAAACAGTTCGATGAGCTTTGAAGCAGCGGAAAAACATCCCAAAGAAGTACAGGAAAATTGTAGTCATCCTTGATTTGTGTATGTGTGTATGTATGTCTGTATCTATGTGTCTATGTATGCATGCATGTATTCATGTATGCATGTTTGTGCATCTCGTATGTGTTCGCATGCGTCTGTAAGATTGTTTAGAGGTTGTGCGTTTGTGTGTATGTGTGTACATGTGACTATTTGCGTGTGTGTATGTGGGTGTGTCAATCAAACAAGTCTAGTTGGCTTACACCTGTATGACCCTGTCTCAGCTTGTATGTACTGATCCGAACACTGTCAAGTCAACTGTACACGCGTGATTGTATGTACGTAGCGGAGACGTTTAACACTGGTGTGATTAGCAGCTTCCTCTATCTGACGTCAGAAATTCTAGTGCAGGCTGAGAACTTCAGCTAAAGATCCTTTGCCCGTGCAAACCGCAGCAAAAAAAAGAACCCATCAAGTCAACTCAGAGGAGAATTGCACAAGTACACATGGTTGTGTATGCGTGTGCGCATTTGTAGGTGCATGTGCTCGTGTGCATGTGCAAAAGTACCTGATTGGGTGGGTGTTCAATGTGTGTGTGGACCCCGCTAGGTCAAGCAGGTAGGGGCTGACAGGGCCATGGATTGATGTTGTTGATGATGTTTTTGTTTGTGCTGTTGTTGCTGCTTCATCATGCCCGCGTTGGTCTGCTCCTGGACCCCTGCAGGGGCAGCTGGATGGACCTCATCCCCATCTCATTCATGCTGTGCCATCCATTGTGTCTGGTACAGCAGGGCAAAACTCATACCCCCCATACTCATCTCATTAAGTTTTACAGGTATGCCATTCGGGGTGCGGGGAGTAATAACGGGAACCATTTTGGCCGTAACAGGAACCAGTTTTACGGACTCGTAACGGGAACCAGCCGGGACCGTAACAGAAACCGCAGCCAAAACGTAACCAAAACCAGGCCGCCAAGCAGCCAAAATCGAAACCGGAACCGAGATCCCGGAGCCCAAATCTCGCGAAGTGGGGGACCGAAAATCGGCCCTGTCCAGGAAAACTTTGTTGCAACTTGTTTGTACCTCGCTCTACTATTTTTTCTGCTCGAGCTACCACTAGTGGTGCTTCTACACTCCTTTTTGCAACTTGCTTGTACCTCATTCTAATCATTTTTCTGCGCGTCTTGGCACTAGTACTACTTCTACACTCCTTCTTAAATCCTGAACCTAAACCTTATAACCCTAAACCCTACACTCCAAGCCAGAGCTTTGGATCTTCACCCTCCAATGGTCAGGGCTTAGGGTTTAGGGTGCTGGATCAAGGGGATTCATTCATTATAGGGATAATAAAGGTTGCCATGTGCTTTTTTGTGGGCTATAAGTACCCTTACGACTACTCCTACGACTGCAAGGTATGATGGTAACGAGTACCTAAACCCTAGAAACCCTAAGCACGAAACTCCAAGCCAGAGCTTTAGATCTTCACCCTCCAAGGGTCAGGGATGGTCAGGGTTTGGGGTCTAACGGTTAAGGTTTATGGGTTTAGGTTCTGGATGCACGGGACTTCTTCACTATAGGGATAACAGCTAACAGAGGTTGCTATAAGCCTTTTGGGGGCTACAAGTACACTTACTAAGTCCGCTTGACCTTCCAAGTGAGGCAGAATCGCGAGCCCCCAGAAGTAGGGACCACAATATGTTGGTCCCCGTTTTATAGAATTACCTTTTCTAAACCCAAAAACTTGGATCCGCAAACCCTAAACATCAAACCCTAAACCCTGAAGTCCACATGTCTGCCCTTGCTTCAGAATCATAAATTGATACTTGGGGCTGTGGCTTGGTTTAAGGTTGGTAGGAGGCCGGAAATGCCCGACAAAACGCATCTAGAAGGGGACCGAAAATTGGTCCCCCTTTGGCAGAGTCCGAAGAAAGTTTTAGCCAGTCTCAACACATGTCTGGGTTTTCCGAAGCCTCAGCTGGTTCCCGTTACGCAGGGCCCAGCGGCCCTGTTACGGAAACCGGCCAGTTCCTGTTACGGAATTGGGGCCGGTTCCTGTTACACTCCACTGTTACAGACGATCGGTTCCTGTTACTTCCAACCCTCATGCCATTCGTAGTGGGTGGCATACCTTTGGAATCAAAATGTCGTCTCACCGTTGAAGGTTCGCCAACTGTTTGTCTGATTGGAAATCCAGCTGATTGTTCTAGAAGTTCAGGCACATGAAAGTGTGCATATGTGCGTAGGTGGCAGTGCTTAGGCATGCATGTACAGTTGTTTGACATCTTCTGCACGCGTACCTGCGACTAAGGAAACTGACTAAAGAAATTCTGATTTCTTCTCGAGAGTTGGGGTGAAGGGCTTGAAAGGCACCATTGCGATGTTCTCATTAACCCTCTCTGCCTGTCGCACCATTGACAAAGCTCCCTGTGTATCGCCGAGCACGCGTACTGCACAGACCTATACTGCTTGAAATCTAGGCACAGGCCCTGGCCCCTCCACGAGGTCCACAAAGAAAAGGTTATGGAACATGTTGCTCTTCCTCCCGTTACCGTCGGGATTGCGGAACTCCCGCTTCAGAAGCCTCGCTCAAGGTCAGAGATAGGCCAGGCAATCAGACTCAAGGAATTGCTGGGCATCCTGCGCGGAGCTTTTCTGAATGATGCTGTTCTGCTGTACGGACGATGATAACTCGGTCCAAGAAGATGCAATATGCTGTACTTGTGCTGAGGTGGTGCCCAACAGTATGAATCGCATGCCATGCCACCGACATGGATCCATCCGAAGACACGGCCATCATCGATGTGCCGAAGCGGCTATGCCTGGATGACCTCGAAGTGGTGCGCATGGCTGCTTAGCAAAGAAAGGCAGAGGAGAAGTGCCGAGTTCACTGCGCTGGCGCCAGGAGCTGGCATATAAGTTTGTTCATGCTTGCAAGCATGAAATCACACACTGCTAGCGCACCTTCTGGTCTGCTTTGTCACGAGCCAGTAGCTCCGCTAGATCGTTCTTGGGCCTCACTGCAAGAGTTTTCTCCACTGCCCGTCCATGCAGGAGAGGTGCATTGAAGCCTGTTCCCTTCGCTGAGCGCTTAGCTTGCCTTGCTCTTTGCGATTCGTGAGGAGCTCCTCGAACGGAATGACATCAAGAACATGTCATCACGTTAATTAGCCTGGCAATCCTGGCAGAACAATCTCTCAAGCCGCATCTTTGTTGACAGCTGCAGACTCTGCGGTCATAGACGGCTCCGCTCCGCGGGTGAAGTCGATGATGCGTGAGTCGCTTCTACAAGAAATGTAGTGCTGACAGGGAAGTGATCTGAAGGATACCGACCACTTGCCATGGTGTCCGTGATGACCTTACAACGCAGCGGGCGCAATCGTGTGCTGCCATTTGAGTGCAAGGCATCCTGAAAGAGGATCCAGTCAATGTGGCGGCTGTCGTGACGTGTTCCGTGTGATAAGTCAACGGTTCCGTCCCCGCACGCGTCCGTGAATGCCACCCCCTGCCACTTGTGGATTGTGCTTCGCACACCTTCGGAAACCTCCACGTTGTCACACCGGAAGACATCCTTCATTGGTCGAGCTGCTGGAATGGCTTCGTGCCGGTTCCTGACAAGAATATCGTATGCTTCACTGGACTTTGGTGAGTTAAAATCACCGCACAAGATTTGTGCACAGGCGGACATGCTGATAGAGAATTTTGCGATAGATTCGGAAATCATCAGGGCTGACTTCAAGCGGGCAACTGATCCCTGGTGGTCGAAGTGGGTATTCAGGATTCGCACCTGACTTCCGCCGGATCCGAGGATCTCAAGCAGCAGAGCCTCACACGTTCGCGGGAATTGCGCATCCCAACCTGGCTTGCCTTCTGGGCAACCGGGCGGCGACAGCCAGAAGACTGAGTAGTCCAAAAGCCGCACACGGTGGGTATCAAGCAGAAATCCAGCGGCCTCGTCCTGCTTGTCTGGAAACCGGGATGTGGCTTTCCATTCGTAATTTCCATCTAGATGAAGACACACATCTCGCAGCATGGACATGGTCGCTTCTTGCACACATACAACAGCTGGCTTGTATTTTGCTATCAGAGCAGAGATTCCTTCACGTCTTTTGGACCAGACATTCTGGGGATCCTCCTCATTGGCAGTCTCAGTTCTCAAGTTGAAGCTCCACACATCGATTTCACAGTGGCCAGGGGCCGTTTGATCTGCCATTGCTGAGCAACTTCGCACAGCCAGCTGTGGCACTCTGGTCTCCCGCTTGCGTGAGCTCGATACGAGCAAACGGCCAGCAAGAAGCTCCCAAACGTGACCTGCATGACCTTTCGGTCTCTGGCGCTGCTTATGCGGGGCCATCAAGCGCATGCAGCGCAGGGTGGCTAAGCCTGACACGCCAGGGCAGGCACCCAGCACTCTGCCCACCTTGAGCATAGTCGGCTGACGGACTGTCTTGACTTTGTGTCATGCCAATCTGTCTAGCAGCATTCGCTGATGCCCCGGCAATGATGAACATTTCTTTACTTCCTTTAAAAAAACAGATGAAACAGTAGCATCGCCTGGACAGCCACACTTAAAGCAGCCGAAACTTATCCAATGGCTTTCCCATACGACAAGACTGCAAAAACTGCATATGTCATTGACTTTGTTGAGACAGGATGCTCCGTAAGCGAAACCTATGCTCGTCGGCACAGATTCAGCTACATGATTCAGTTTCTATTCGCTTACCTGTGAGCCGCCGATCATGTCAAGACATGAGAGCTGAGTGATCGGGCGCCTCGGGATCAAAGTGGGCGCAAAGATGGTAAATGATGTCGGCCAGTGCCCAGACCTGTCAATCATGTGGGTTCCCCAAACTCATTCCAAAAGACTCCGGAGTTTGTCTCGGGATCTGTGAGGGCCTGCTGTGTGTCCTCCTGAGCCTGGGCTGTCAGCTCATTGCCCAGCAGCAGGAAGAAGGCAAGAACGCCTGCAATAGAAGTCTGCCAGCACGATCTTGGACAAAGCTTGCACTGTCCCTGCAAGCCCGCTAAGCCTTCTTCGCAAAAGTTTCGAATGAAGGTCAACCTGACGACGCTCAAAGCAATCTTTTCAGATCCTGCCAACAAATGACCATGGATCAGGCCAGTCCGGCCAAACCAGAAACGAGAAAGCTGCTGCAACACATGGTTGCTACACCGACGTGTTTTGAGAGATGCTCGGGGAGTTTATGCCTGATCAGCCCCAACCATTGATTCACTGTTCAAGCCCTTAATCACAGCAGGAACTAGGCACAAAATTTAGGCCAAGGAAAATCAGGCCCGCTGCAACTGTGAGTATCTCCTACTAGTACCGTACAAGCAGCCCTAATGTTTCCAGTCTCTACATACATTATTGATATTATATATATATGTACACTTTTACATACACTGCCGCATTCTGAGAAGCTGACTGCATCCTTCGCCTCAAGGGCGTAAAGCCTGTGTCACCAGGGCCCGGGTCTGGAACCTGCAGCCCAAAATCCTCATGCCAGCGACTTACGGGACCACACAGGAGCTACAGTCAAAACGTCTCATAAAAATATGCCACCCCCCCCCACCCAACCAATGCTCACCCTTAACCCCCTTGTAACTCTGGCATTGACAGTAGCTCACGGTGAGTTGCACAGATAGGGCTCCTCTGCCTGCCATGATCCACTCTAAGGCCATCGCAGACACCAGATTTCGAAGTAGGAGCAAAACATCCTGCGAGCTAATCGCTTGAACATTGAACTCCAGATGCAAAAGCTGTGCAGGAGCCGCCTTGAAGAGGAGCGTGCTGCAACCTTCCTGGCAATCAATATTTACAAGAAGGACAGGCAAAGGAGTACACCAGTGCTGTGCAAAGGCCTCTCCATCCAGAGCCCCCACAAGCAGCCGAACCAACATTGTGAAGACTGTCGACTTTGTGAAAGCCTCCTTGTACTCCTGACTAGTGAAAGCAGCTCACAGACAGCTTCCGAAGCCCAAGCAACGTGCCTGCAGGTGCCGGAGCTGCTCCCGCTCTTGCTCTTGCTGCATCATGCGGTCTGCCACAGGCGGGCCGTAGGAGCCTTTTTGAAAAGAACATCTGAGCAGGATGGTGAGGCAAAATGGGCAAGATTCCAATCCACGGCAATACAACTCCTGACTGGTTGGCTTATGGATTGCTGGAGTGCGCCTACACGTTCAGTGAGGAGGGTCATGAGCTTCAACACATGGGAAGCCAGTTCCGAGTCCTGCCAGTCTAGTGCGCGATGATGCAAGACTCTCAACTAACAACGCCGTTGTGCCTCGCTGTAGGACGTGAGCAGGGGAACTATCTTTCTGGGCAGAACCTTCCAAAAAGATTATGTTCACAACGACTCTGCTTCTGTCCAAGCTTTTATTTGCTTGCCTGCCATTCCCCCAGCTTTGCTCTCACGCTACCGGAGTCCTGACAAGGCCCAGTCAAATCATGTTTGCCAGTCGGGCAGATTCTCCGCGTGAAAACATGGCGGTGTCCGTTTGCGCGAGAGCTTTTTCCAGGTCTTGGCATGAAGTGAGGCACCTGCAAGACAAGTAGCAGAAGGCTTTCCGAACCTCAGCAAACCCTGCATCTCCGTTTGAGCTGAAGCACTCGTCTCGCTGACGATATAGGTATGTGGACCTTCCATCGACCTGTCCGAGGACCACAGGCGCTGGACAAGGACAAAGCTCACTTACAGACAGGCTCAACTTCAACGTCAACATTCTCAAACGATGAACTCAACGAACCACGTCAGGTGTCATGAACGTAGTGATCCTAATGCAGCTGCGCCTGGTGAAAGTCGCCTAGGCCGAAGCAGGTGTCAAAGAGGTCCTGCACGGCCTTTGATTGAATGTGTATGAATGCATGTTTGTAGGTACCGCCTAGCACCATGTGATAAGGAATGGGTACAATTTTAGGACATGGTCTTGGGAGGAAAATCTAGGAAACACGCTGCACTTATCCTGGTCTGCCAGCTACGTAACACTCCACGTCGTCCCGGAAGCTTTGCTTTGCAAGTCTCTGTAATCATTGCATTGAAGTTGAGGCAAGGATGAGTGCCTGGCCGTCTCATCTCTGGCTGGGGCTGGAAGGCCAGAGTCTGATCTCTCCATGAGCTCGGTCCGTCTCAGGACACAGCTGCGCTGTACACAACCCCCCAGCCCATACCAACCCTTCCTAACACCGAAGGGTGCTGTCTTGAGGCAGGATGAGGCAGGTGAACCAAGCAGACAGCCACTGCAACGGAGGGACAGCAAAAAGGTGCAGTGAAACCTGGATGCCACAGTGCCAACATTTAGAGGCCATGCAACGGGAAATTCTTGTGCCATGCACAGAAGCTGCACAACTGCAAGGCCATAAACGTTTGCATCGGAGCTTTGCCGAGGCTCTCTGCACACGACAAAACGATCCAGCTCCGCTCATGCCCGTGAAACGTTCCTACCTACTTTGCATCGCTGTCGTTCTACTTCAGTGATAGAAGTACAATAGGCTTTCACCATGGTCTATCAAAATGAATTCCAATACGAACACGCTAGCACCATGCCTAGCAAGCTCTCAGCCGAGAACCAAGTTGGACTGGCCGCCCGGAGCCTGCTTTACGACCTGGGGAGACTGGCCCAGGAGTTTTGGTCGGTAAGGCATGGTGCATCTCAAGTCAGCACATTCCTAGTCCCTCCTAAAACAGCCTATGAGGCATGCACAATTCCAGGTCTTGGATGCTTGTCGCTGCGCTGATCATTTGATGGCAGGACCTGAACCACAATTTCCACAGACATCCCCCAAGACACGCTAAGTTTGCAGTAAACATATTTTCTGGCTCACACCAGCCTCAAGAGCCTTACGCTCCTTGTCGGCACCTTCGCAGCAATGTGCGCAAGCAGCTTGCCAGCTTCGCCTCTGCCATTGCGAGCCTAGTGAGGGCAGCGAAGCGGCTATCGGCCTGAGCTTGTGCTTACACTTACATTGCTTGCAAGTCGTTAAATTGACATTGTCGCTCTCCAAGTGCAATCGGGAAACCCAGCATCAGCCGGAACAAAGACCACAGGTTTGGAGAACATTCCTGGGGGGCCATTCCAGCTTCATTGAACCAAGCAGAGTATGTCCTGACCTGACAGCTTCTCTATGTGAACCAAGCGGTCGTTGAGGTCCTTGCAAAACAGTCACATCTTGCTGCACAACCACGAAGAAAAGCAGCTCCTTCTCACGCTGCTTCTGGCCGATCGTTTCTATCTTGAAGGGCAAACTCATTTGCGCTCTCTCCACTTCAACCTTTCGCTGCCTCGATCAGGGGAAGCATCAAGACTCCGTGTGTACTTTGTACGTCTCACGTGCTGCACCTTAAGACGTCCAGCGTTTCTTGCCGCTCATCCTCATCTACTTTTCTGTAGCCTGGCCTTGGCATCAAAGTTTGAGAACCAAAAAAACGCAGCTTGCAGAAATGTTTACAGCTGTGTACAAGTTTGCCAAGGCTGTGGCGGAGGCTGTGGTGAGACGGGGCGTGCAGCCCGTCTCTTCTCCTCGATTTCTCGAGCTTACAAGTGACACGGGCTCGATACTGCTTACGTTTTACACTCCTGTCCTCTGCGAGCTCCTCCTGACGTCTCTTCAAGTATGCAGGAACCTGTGAGTAAATCTCATCCCCCTCATGCAAGCAGAGTGCACCGATGTTGCAGCACACCTTGCCCACATCCTTGCGATCTATGGGAGGAGCCGCATCACCTCCGCAAGGGCACCAAGGGGCAGCAAGAATCAGCTAAAATCCATGTGCGGTGTGCTTAAGGTCAGGACCTATCCGAATCTTCTCTGGTGCCCTGTTGGGCGTCAAGGAGCGAGCCTGGACAAGTTGCTTCTGCCAACTTCCTTCCACCTTCAAAACCCCGGGTGCATGCTGAACCTTGGCTCGCGCAGCCCCAGGAGCACCTCGGAGTCATGGCATCTTATGGCCCTCCCGCCCATCACCATCTCATGAAAAAAATGCCTGATGGTCATAGCAAATGTCACGCCTGAAATGCATGATGCAGACTCTGGATGGTGACAAACGACAGCGACCGCAAATTGGGTTGGCATTGAGATGACGACGCTGCGGAGGACAATCAGGACCGACAAGAGGAGGACCAGGAGCAGGAGCAGAAGCAGGAGGAGGGGGAGGAATCGTGGCTGATGCAGATAAACGTACTTTAAGACCGTGAGGAGGGGGTGCTGATGATTATGATGATGCAGGTGGCGCTACAACTTCAGAAATTGCGACAATGATGCTGATTCTGCTCATCATGAGGATCAGGATAGTGGCAACATAATACTGGTTGGAGTAGCCATATGATGACCATGCTGAGCATGCTGACAACCATGTGCTGGCTTGTTATGGCAATTCGTAGTGCAGAGATGAAGCTTCCTTTACTACTACCATTACTACTTACTGTTACTGTAACTGTTCCTATTCCCATTACTCATCCCATCACTATTAATTACTGTTAGGAGTGCTGTTTACCATTGATGTTAGAAGTTCTGTTCATATTCCTCTTCCCATTACTATTCCTATTCCCATTGCTATTCCCCCTACTTGTGCTAGTACTAGCCCCCCCCCCCACCTAGGGACTACGTTTTACTTAAAACTGATTATGAATTCCCCGCGGAGGCGGCGAGTAGCAGTAGTAACGTTGATATAGTGGGTGCTGCTCGGACCTATCAGCAGTGGGTCAAATGGGCCATTTTGTAGGGGCTCAACGTGGTTGTATCTGTGAATATTATCACCCTGTTGATGGTGCAGGAGGGCAGCAGCGATGCAGGCCTCCGAAATCTGCATTTCGGAGGTCAGGTTTTCACACTCGCGTTGCCCCTTTGTGAACTGTCCGAGATGAGCGCCTAAGCGCAACATTTACGCGTTTTCTGTGAGACATAATTTGTTCGCGGATTTGCCGCGGCAAGTTCAACATAGCGCCAGTGTATGGCTGCCACTCCCAGCACAGTCGCTTATTGCGGTTGTCGAAGCTCCACCAGCCGCGACATCTGAGAGTTACCTCCCCCTGGGCTTACGACTTGCGTGAGCTGTTGGTCGGAGAACCCCCCCCCCAACCCCTCCCCTTGCACAAACATGTCGTCCCCATTAGGAGTGGTCGGATTACCGAGTGTGGTCTCTTTGCACGGAACCTTCCCCCCCCCCACCCCTCCCCGTACACCAACCTGTCGTCCTCATGATAATGTTAAGTAGAGTGTACTCGGGGGGGGCACCTAGTGCTAGTATCACTACATCATTGTTGATACCATATTGCGACGATGACGGCACTGATGACATTACAGGGGGCCAGAGAAAAGGATATAAAATCATCATCGTCATTGATACCAGGTAATCGACATATCATACTAAGGCTGATGCAAGGATAGTGCGTCGACCCCTTGGGTGACAAAACAGTTTTCCGAATCCACTTCAACTTGTTGACTCAATGTCTATGCCTGAATACCTGAGACTGCCTGAAATGGAACAAATGCCAAGCCCGCTTTGATCACAGGACGTCATCTATCTGTTGCACCTCGGCCGGCTCTGGAGGGCACAGAATCCTCGTCTTCGTTGCCTCAACCGGACAGCAACGGCTGCTTCCCGAACATGCCAATTCTCTTCTTTCTCTGTGGCCTGGCCTCGTGGGGGCTCACTTGGAGCTCTCCGGCCTTGCGGTGCATGCATGTTTCTGCAACTCTTTCTGTCAGTTGACAGATGTTGACAGTGCATGCGGGGCACTGCCTGCACCGTCGCGTGCCAAGGACCTCGGTCGCGGCCTCCTCTCTTCACTGGGCCTGGTCAAGCTTCCCATTTGTCTCGTCCGCATTATGAAGGTACTCTGAAAATGTTTTGTCCTGCCTCCGAGGGTGCGCGGAGCCAGCACTTGCGGGGCTTTGCGTCTGCCCTGCAACTTGCCCGCATGATCAACAGTGCACCATGGTGTACAGTAGTGGTTCTGCCTGGTGTCGGCTTAGGCCTCAGATTGCCGCAGTCAAACAAGCTCAAACAGTAGCCAAAGTCCAGACATCTCGTCCAGCCTGGGAGGCCGCCCGTAGCCGCTGCGCTGCGGTGTGCCCACCTCTGCCTTCACAGGGTTTGCAAAGCTCAAGGGCTCACCCCGGGCTGGGATAACTTCAGCTGACTCATCCCTGTACTGGCCCCAGCGCACTTGCCATTCAGAAGAGCCACTTCTACCATGGGAAAGGCAGGCATTACGAGTACCATGCGCCTGTACAAGTGGAGAGCCACATCGAGCAGCCGGCGACTCTGGTGCTGTCTGGGGAGAGGGAGGTGCCTTAGCAAAACCACTGCTAAAAGATGCTTCATGTTTGACGAAGTCGAAGTTGGAAGCTGTGCTCAACACACGATCCATGGGATGCACCTAGGTACGAAGAAGCTGAAATGCATGCTGCACTAACAAGAAGCTCGGCCTTGGCAGGCTCCTTCGCCCTGTTCATCATGATCTCGCGCAGGGACGGCATCTGGTCAGGGCAAGCTTCGCCTTCTACTTCGCATTACTTCGCATGCTTCTGCTTGCTGCTCACACCTCGAAGCTCCCAAGCACGACGGCCATTCACGATCGCAGTGGCATGTTGCGTGCAGGATGCTAACCTTTGGTCAAAGAAGCTACAGTAGTTCCAAGCAATGCTCCAGCTTCTCGAATGGAGACTCCCACTGCCCTGCAAAGCTTTGCGAGTTGATTTTCATGACACTCATGTTTGACAGCTCACCTGCAATGCCGGCGTGCAGCTAGATGCAATATCTCCATCAAAGGTGACAAATTGGGACAGCTAGTCCTTCAGCAGAGGGCCCTTTCACGGACGCGTTGGCTTTGGCGGTTCGCAGCCGACTTTGGGCGTGAAACGGAGGGAGGCTGCGTTAGCCCCAGGGGCTTCTCGTCTCGGCTTTCCGGTCCTCGCTTTTGCTCGCCAAAATGCTGAAGCACACTCAGCATATCTCTGCATGACATGGCATTGGGCTATTCCATGTGATGGCGAGTCCTGCGTATCCCAAGGAGATCTTGGCTTGTGGCTTGCCTGGGCGGCAGCCTGCATCAGGTTGCCCATCTTGGAGCAGCCGTCATGTTGATAGCCAGAACCTCACCTCTGCCTCGTTTGGCCAAGTCCTGGGTTGCGTCGAAGTGTTGTGTGGTCTACTGCACATGGCTTGAGGCACAAGCGCGGCTGGCACGGGCCACCCCGACGTAGATTGCCTCCCAGACGTGGACACTGGGACACTGCGATAAGATGACATCTGGCATTGCTGTGAACCCGAGCAAGCTTCAGGACAGCACCAGCTGCCGCCGTTAGAGTAACCAAGTGAGACTGGTCGCCCCTGACGCCAGATTTCTGCACATGTTTGCACCCACAGGAAACCCTGTGCTGCCTGTATTATCTCGCCGCCTTCAGAAGAGAAGGCCTGCACCGTATTTCACGTAGTCCGGCTGCGTCCAGCTAATGAAGCCAATGCGGATGAAAACGAAAGGGCCTCCTGGGAGCTCGACCTGTGCGCAAACACGTGCATGACGCAATGCTTGTGACAGTTGTCGATTTACATATGTATGTGCATATATACATATATATATATGTACACATACATGCTTGGAAGGTCCTCAGGGTCTGGGCCCAAGCCTGTTGGCTTCATTGCTTGCATTGGGACTATACAGAGTTTTTGCGCGCGATGCTCTTGGCTTCATTGGGATAACATTCTTGCCCTCCCGGATCCTACACATTTCAAAAACGCTGTCTTGTCCCAATAAGGCCAATCATAACTAGCAGAAATGCTGCACTGTCTTAATGAAATCAATACAACCGGGCTCCCAAGACTCCCAGAACCTTGAATTTATTGGTTGTTGCACGCCGAAAAATCCAAAACAAAATGTCCTCGTACACCAGGAAAGGCAAAAATCGCTGTACTGTCCCAAAGGAAACCAATAAGACAAGAGTTTGGGCTCCCCAGTGACTCTGAACAACATGGGTTTGTTCATATGAGCCATAGACTAAACTCCTAGCATCCCCCTTAACATCCCCTATAGTAATCCCCTATATATTCTCTTCTACCACCCGTTTTAAGGAGCTTAGAAGGCCATACAAATCAAAGACCGTCCATGAGTGGGTGGATTCCTGATTGAAACAGATTATACTTTAATCTGGCTTCGGTACTTCAGACCCCTTTAAAACAGGATATTATAGGATAATAGGATATAGAGGATATTATATATGCGGGTTATACAGGGTTTAGGGTTTAGGAAAATTACGCCCCATACAATGGAAAATGAAATGGGTACTGGGATTCTATAGGGGTTTTGGGGATTGGGGCTTAGAAAAATTCAACTACCACGTAATCCAGAACTATGCTGGAATGAGCTGAATCCGAATTGTAATCGCGTCACCCTAATAGCGAATGTATTGCGAATATTGCCCCCCCCTGCCCCCACCGATAGCAAACCTCTCGATGTTTCTTGAAAGACTATAGGGTCCCTTTTAGTGTCCATTCTACTTCTATAAGAGAACCAATGATATTCTAGTCATTTCAGACGAGTTCTAATCACATCTTCATTCATAGGAGTTCCTGTCCAACAACCTACAACCCGAATATAACCCTTTTTGACCCCAATATAACCCCAATATAACTTGAATATCCGCCGACCCCTGGGGCGGC
>CAJNIZ010045055.1:20072-46733 GCA_905231905.1 Symbiodinium pilosum
CTGGCGGCAGCCATTAAATAACCCCAAATACAACCATAAAAACAATGAATATCTAGCAAATGAAGGAGATCCCTGGTTCGCGTTAGCTTTCCATTCGGTTCTACGAGTATTACCTGAAGTCTTTCTTGGAAGACAGATGGAATCCATGGGAAGCATGGGAAATCAAGCAGACCACTGATTTTTCTGTGATGCCTCATTTTCACCGAGGTCATAATGTTATGACCTAAGAACCCACTCCCGCACCTTTTTGAAGAAGCTTTGGCCATTTGAAAAAGTCCAGGATGCTTGGTTCTCTGGGAGAGAGGGGTTATTTAAGGCGGGGTTACTGTTAGGGAGAAGAAAGTCTGGATTAGTCCCTATAACGAAGTTAAGCAAGGTGGAATCTGAATTGAGTCAGACATCATATGGAATCGAGCTCCGCTCATAAAACCGCGGAATCCTAGTTGAACTTGAGTACCTTTTTCAAGATCGGGGTTGGGACAGAATCAAGGACTATCTAGACATACGTAGGGGTTTACTTGAAGATTTTGCTGGTTTGTGAGCATGACAGGCATACACAGCTTAGGCCAAGCAGTTCTGTAGTTTCCCTAAATGAGGGGACCCCAATATACACCCCAAAATGCTATATTCCTTGTTCTGGAGGCCACCAAAAGGGTACCCCCAATTTTGGGGAAACCCTAATCACTAAAGAACCCTACATAATCCCAGTTTCCCTGTAATGTTCCCTTTTCCTGTTTTCCATCTGATTCTGAATTATTGGACCCCCCAAACTATAGGGGAATAGAAACCCTATAGTGTAATCCCTGTATATTCAAACCCTAAACCCTAAACCCCAAAACTCCCATACTCCCTGCTAGGAACCAGTAAGTAACTGTGAAAAAAGAAGCTCACCTTGATGATCTGTACTGGCTTGTCAGAGCCAGCGGAGCGGCCCCTCCTTCACCTGCACAGCAGCCGGTAATAATAGCAATACTGATAATAGCAATAGTAATACTGTTGGTGGAGGACATCTTGCACCACTTAAAGTCCTTAAAGTCCTAGGAAATACAGGAGTTTAGGGCCCCCTAGGTGGTGCAAGATTTCATCCATCAACAGTAGTAGCAATAAGAATAGTAATAATAACAAGAATAGTAGTCATGATAAAAGGTAGGAATAATACTAATAAGAATGGCAATAACCGTACTAAGAATAGCAGTAAAAATAGTAGGGTACAGGTGAATTACTGGGGCTTAGTAGGGAATATGGGACTGTTCTGGATAGGGATTATAGGGGGATAATGAGAAAGAATATCTCTGAAGGACTGACAACTCAGCTTCTGGCTCTCGTTCCACTTGCTACACCTGACATGGGGCCACAACATTCACAACGTATTGGTCAGAACAAATAGACTCTCAAACCTCAGGTGCTCTCAAGTGTCTCTACTCCTGCAACCATCAACAGCTGTTGCTTTGCCATGCTCATCGTGGGCCTGGCTCTAAGTGAGTCCACGAAGGTGTTTGCTGTCTCCTGTGCCTGCGAGGCAATCTCCTGCGAGCATGTCTGCATGTCTTGAAAAAAAAGGCCAAAACCTAAGCCCAACGCCCGGAACCCTAAACCACCTAAACACTAGACAAAGAGTTTGCAATGCAGGGCGGTCCCGACCCATTTTGGCGAGCGCTTGCGTTGTGGAGGGCTTTGTCAGCTCTGTAGAAACCTGCACTTAGCAATTACACCAATTCCACAACTTCAGCCTCCAGGCATCTCAAGCCCTTACAACCCAGCCTGCTGGAGTTCGTGGCTCAGTGTCCCGGCGGCCTGGATCATACCATGCGAGTCTCTCAAAATGATTAATTCGAAGCGGAAGTGACGGCGGCATCACAATGTGGCCTGGAAGACGACTGTGTAGTACCGGGACAGCTCAGCAACCACCTGTTTCAAAGTCCAGAAACTGAGACTCAAAACCAGATCCACCAACATCCAGAGCCCAGCTTGCAGTGCTTATGCGCTGCCACCTCTCCAATTTCCTGCCACCTGTTTGACAAAGCCTCATTCACCTGCCGACCTTGGACACAGTTGCTGGACAAGCTGGGAAGGCAAACTAAAACTTGTAATCGACCACCGAGCTGCCTGTTTCACTGGTCCGGGTGGCAAACTCCTCAAGGTTGCATGCTTCGGTGTCTGACATGTTTAAACAAAACCTCACATGCTGTAGGCCTGTTGGCTGCTCCGCTTCTTATCCTCGTTTCTGTTTAATTTCTCCACAAGAGCAGACCTGTCAAAACGTCTCAGCTTGCGTTTCACACGTCGACCATGCAAACTCTGCCCTGTATACGAATCAGAGAAGCTTAATGCAGGCAGAGATGATGAGTGCTTCAGTGACAAGCCGCACAATAAAAACAAATTGGCCAACAGGCCGGGGTGGCGACGTTCCGCTCTTGGCAATCTGGTCCCGTAGCTTCTCGAGCTTTTTGGTGTAGTGGTCCTGAAAGGACACACACGCACAGAGAAAGTCCTACATCTCTGCTGCCGCTTGGGTGTCCTGACTGGTCCACGCAGCGTCCCGGTAGGAAAAGGACCTATTGACCCAGAGGTCAGTAAACGGGCAGGATTCTTCAAGAAAGGGATTCGAGTAAGCGCTGGGCTGATGGACGGTTCTGTTCCGCTCGGACCTGAACGTTTTGTTTCTCAAGCAGGCTCCCACGCACCAGGAGAAAGAAGCCAGGGGATTGGCAAACCTCGAAGCTTGGTTTGCAATGCCTCAATCTCTGTCTCGTGCTCCTTCAGTCTTCGAAGCTGGCTGCAGAATGGGTCCAAGAAAAAAAGAAGCATCCCTGTGGATGCTGTCCTTGACATGGACAGCAAAGGAGTCCATTTGAAGACAAAGTTTTTGGATGGCCGTGCTCCCAGGCATTCCTTGACCTCAACGAGAAGCCCTGCAGTACCACAACCGCCCAGTCAAGGCCGTGGCGCTGACTGTAGAACCGGCTGAGCGGATCAAACAAGGGCTTGGGTGCTGCAGCAAGCCTGGGCTCAAGTTGAAATCGAGGCTCAGCTGAGAAGCCCCTGCTCCTTCCACGAAGTCAGGAGCGGGCATATCAACAGAGGTAGACAGAGTGCTGGCCTCAGTTTCAAGCAAGCTCAAAGTTCCGCGATTCCACAAGCCTTGCTCACGAAATCCTCTGGGCGCAAGGCGCATGTGCTCAGAATGGAGATGAGGGCATCGAGCTCAACCAGCTCCGCGCGCTGGTCCTACATATCAGTGGACAGCTGACGCGGACACTTTCTCATGTACAGCATGCAGGATCTTTAGAAAAATGCGGCAAGCTCGGATCGAAGAATGCTTCTGCCTCCAGAGGATCATGAGGCATCTTGGCTGGGCCCGACATTGCCTCCTTCGCTCTCCTTCAGATCACAGAGGCACAGCCCAGCCGTGAAGCACAAGCCATGAACACACGCACGTTTTGCCGCCTGAAAGCTCCGGGCATGGAGAACGTCTGCCATTTTTCAGACATCGTCCTGCAATACATGGCAAAACTCTGATGCTTTTGGGATTTTTTCTGAGCTTTCTTTGCCTGCCTGGTTGCACTCCGCTTGAAATCAGTAGCTTTTTCAAGTAGAGCCATGGCTGAGGCATTCCAAATTGAACGACTGCACGGCGTCAGCTTTCAGGCATTGTAGGAGGCTGTGGGCGTTCTTGACAGTAAACCATGCCAAGGCTTTACAGATCTGCTTGCTGCCGGGACGAGAAGCTGAATGCAGCTATCTTTGCTTGTGTCTGTAGCTGCTGCTTAGTTCGCAAGCCTAAGTGGCTGCACTCGCACACGTGTCCAGGACATTCTTGCAGAGGACCGCTTAGCTACCGCCGCCCTGAACCGAAGCCTTGCACCTGGACTGGCCTAGCAGAAACCCGATGATGTGCTGCATCAAGGCTAGGACTAGGACCTCTACAAGCAGCAGCACACCAAGCAACAGCTTTGCAGTAGAAAAGCTTTTCGAGAAGGCCATGAGGTACAACGCCTCTAATTGCCCAACAGGTCGAAGTCGTCGACCTGCGCTGAGCTGCCCAAGATGTGCAGAGGAAGCCTCTGCAGTAGATTGCCTCATTGCTGAACTCTTTGATGTGGCGTCTCATCTTAGATCCCTCTGCCCACGTGATGTGATCCTCGTTGCGAATGCTGTGATGGCATGATTCTGCGATATCAAAAAAAAGTCCTCCATTTCACGCGTCACGTGAAGTGCCGGGTTGGTAACCAAGTCTGGCCCAATCCGAACCTCGCCCTTCGGCAACATCTGGTTAGCTAGAAAAACCGTCCGAAGGACCTTGATACGACATTGCCTGCTTGATGTACGCGATAGCTTGGGGCAGATTCTCACACAGCCTCGGCAACTTGTAACTGGTGACCGCACTGCCCCACTTACGCTGCAATGACATGCCCGAGAAGGTTCCAGAATCCCATCGGCCAGAAAGATGAGCATAACGTTTAAGCGCATTTGGTTCTAAGCCACTGGCTTCATGCGTACGAGGACGACCGGAAGGCGCCGTCTGCAGAATCGGGAGGTGTGCAAATCCACACAGTCCTCGGGCGTCAAGCAGGAGGCGGGCAAGTCCACAGAACCCCCTGTGCAATCAAGAGGTGCAAAATGGCTTATAACTTATATAATTTCAAGACTGTTGCTCAACGAATGGCACACTGACAGCTTTCCTCCAAACTCTGCTTGTTCTGTGTCAGGGCCAAGGAGTAAAGCTTGTCCAGGAGGATCTCAGTCATCTTGATGCGGTCCTCATCTGAAGCCTCTCAGCAGTCTGTCAGCCCCCCATACTCGACCTGATTCTTCGAGTCCAGACAGATCAGACCCCATCAACAGGAATCTCAAGGGTAACGAAACCTTCAGCTTTCGTAGCTTCGCCACTACTTTCGTCACGAGACCCGCCAGCTTGTGATACCTTGAGCTCTGCAAACACTTTGGTTGCGAGATGCTGTAATCTTCTACTTGTGCCGAAGTTCTTTGTGAAATCTTCGCGATTCTCGATTTGGTATTTCTGGAGCAAGGCTGACTCACGCACCTCAGAGCATCTGAATACAGGAGGCTAAAAGCGGTTGCCCTGCCAAAAAACCCTGTAAGCAAGCTGCGTTCTTGGTCGATTTCCAGTCGTAAAAGTTGACCTGAGGAGCACCAATGCTACACAGCTGCCTCAGAGCTGGGACGTTGAAGAACCTTGCCTTCTTCAGCAACTTCTGCTCGTGGAATTTCAACTTTCTCATGCTGTGTGCTGCTGAGCGTAGTATTGGATTCAAGGTGGGCTAGCGGCTAGCATATCCTGAGGTCGTTTGATGTGCTTGCTCGAGGCTGATGAGCTGCATCAGGATGATTCCAACAAAAATTCCTGAAGTTCGAGTTGGGACAAGCAGGCCCACCCGCAGGCCGGCTCAATGAATGGTTTTGACTTGCAACTTCCACAGCAGGCTCTCGCAGCAGATTGTACTTCGTACACTGTACACGGCTGCATCTCAGCCGAACTCTGGGAGCTCGCGAAGAGGAGGCCAGCGTGCCCACAATTCAACGTTCGTGGTTGCAGCATGTTGCAATGTATCTCCGATCTCTACAAGAATCGGATCAATGAAAACGGGTCTGTGCACAGATGTGATTCAAACCTCAGAACAGCTGAGACTTGCAGTCATCGGATCTGTTGCCTCGTCAGAGCCATGCTGGGGAGCTGACGCTCGGCATGCCCCCGCCTGGCAGAGGCAAGCCCAATGACACTCTCAGTCAGGGTCTGCGCAAGCTCGCAAGGCAGACTTGTGGCCCTGTGTCCGGCAAGAGCGCCCATACCAGCAATTGCGGCGGTCTTGGTTCCACGAAGCCAGACTTGCGACCGTGGATTTTGAGACCGTATTGTTGGCAGGCAAAGCTGAGTGCGACGGCCCCGCGCTCTGTTGGGTAGCTCCTGCAAGACAAGCTGCAACCATACCCACTACGCACTGCATGGCAAACCCAATGCCTCATTCTGGATCCGCTCCCTGATCGAGTATACCTTGATGAGCTCAATACTTGGTTGAGCGGTGAGGTCCGGACCCGTCCAGCGTAAATGTCCGGGCAAGCGGCCACACCGCGCATCACCAGCTGACTGCAGAAATTGCAGACGGGAGCAACGCAGGAATGTGGCAGTGCTATATCGGGATCCAGCAGACCGGAGGCCCTCTTCATCCCTATGCCACTTCCCCATACAGAGCGCAGCTGAATTAGAAAGACTGCCAGCCTGCATGGTTGGCACACTGCCAGCTCGGTCCACGCCTTGCGAGAACTGCAAGAAGTATAATTCAATCTGGACAGTTGCAAAATTCGTGCATGTAACCTGGACACCTCGAGTCAAGTGCTGGCGTTGGAAGGAAAAACCGATATCGAGTGTCAAATGGCTCACTGAAAGCAGAATGCAGGAGCAGCTTGAAACCATCAGGCCAAGCTCATTTCTTTACTATGTAGAGTGTAGAGTCTACTACAGTAGAAGGCCAACACCATCATGGCCAACTCGGCGCCAGGCACCCACTGGTAGGTCAATCAGCGCTCCAGGCCCTCCTACATGAAGAAAAAAATAAAGGTCTTGGAGAGGTTGGGGGCTCTCTGGCTCTGAGCATGACATTGAGCGGGATCAGAGGATGACCCGCCCCAGGGACCATGTCTGCTCAGAGTTGACAAGCACGACAAGGGATGGCCACCAATGTGAAGCTACTTGTAGTGGCCGTGAGCAGCGATAAAAACTGCAAGAGTCGCAGTTGCTGTTTGCAGTCTGGCTCCATGTATCTGGGAACCTGGAACATATTGACATATATTGACGGGCGCCCTTGTCGGGATTATCAAGTAGCCCTTCATGTGCATGTCCCATGGGATTACGTGCTATTCGGCCCAAGTCCTCCAGGGACGGGTGCACTGCGGACCTCCACGGCTGGAACGCCATCCTTGGACAGCTTAGCTCGCAGTCAATACCTCAACCGGCCTAAGCAATAAACTTCTGTCGGCGCCGCGCTGGGTTGGGGGTTGCAAGCACATCTTGTATGGCCTGCATGCCAGTCCATGCGACTTGTGGACAGCTTGCTGTGCACCGCAGAGGCTTGTAGGGCTGGTTGGCAAGGGAGGGAAATTGAAGACCTGAACGGGGCTCTAAGTAGCCTGGGAGACAATAGGATACAGACTGACTGATAGACAGACGTACAGGCATGCAGACGGCAAATGCGTGCAATGACAAACTGCGAGAGAGAGCGAGAGAGAGAGAGAGAGGAGAGAGGAGACAGGAGAGAGAGGAGAGAGGAGAGAGGAGAGATGAGAGAGGGAAGAGAAGAGAGAGAGAGAGAGAGACGACCACTGTCAAAACAACTGAGACAAAGAAAATGAACAAAGAGGGGGTTGCACAGATGAGAAGATGGACTCAGCTTTGAAGAGTGGAGAGATGCAGATAGATACAGATGCATGCA
Source organism: Symbiodinium pilosum (assembly GCA_905231905.1). Taxonomy (NCBI): domain Eukaryota; class Dinophyceae; order Suessiales; family Symbiodiniaceae; genus Symbiodinium; species Symbiodinium pilosum. The sequence continues at coordinate 27,521 of CAJNIZ010045055.1, forward strand.
TAAGCACGCACGAGCAAGCTGGAGTTTGTGATGCAGACACGGTCTGCCTGCTGAAGGCTCAGCCCTTTGCTGTGGAGCCATTCCTGCCAAGCAGCAAGGGCCGATCACACCCGGAGTCACACGGAAAGCGTCACATGCTGCCACTGCTGCGCCCGGTGCCCGACCTGCAGGATCTCTTGCTCAAAGCTATTGCTCGCCTTGGGACCATGAAGCCCGCTTTACTGAAGACACTTTCCATGAGAGAAGCTTCTTCTTTTGGTTTTTGCGAATGCTGCTGATAAAGTCTAGGCCAGGCTTGTGTCACTGGGGAGAGACAAGCTGCGAACGAAGTTGTGCACATTCAGTACCGCTGATTAAGGCACTTGCCAGCGCTGACTTCATGAGAGCTGCGGCAGGTACTGGTGCTGACACGCAACGATCAACTGCTGCACCTCAAGAGCACAGGGCGTGCTCAAAAAGATGTCCATACATGTCGATACTTTGCAAGTGAGATGGATAAGCTTGCAACGCAGAGGCTGCCATGCAGGGGTTCCACAATTAACGCAAGGAGGTCGCACGGCCTTGAGCGGCAGATATCATTCAGAGCAGCCAAAAAAACCGAATCGCCACCAACAATATCCAACAGAATGACAAAAGTGGCAGCGGCCGCGACGGCGACAACGACGACGGCGACCGTCATCGGCGATGTCACGACACCACCACCGCACCCCAACCCCCCACCCCCAGCACCACCACCACCACCACCACCACCACCACCACAGCCACGGCAGCCTCCAAAACTACATGGACGACAACGGCCACAATGATGACAGTGAAACTGACACCGTGATAACCACGCAGCCACATCAACTGCGACAAGCACGACAACCCCAGCAACCGCAATCACCACAACAACAAAAACATGCGCAACAGCTAGTCATGCTAGTCAGCAACAGCAACAGGAAACGAAGCAGTCTCCGCTGAAAACAAAGCTAGGCCCCATACACCTGGCGCAGTCCAAGCATGCCTTCGGACTGTCAGGTCACAAGCTCCCAGCCCACGTTGAGGCTGAGCTGCCGGCCAAGGACGGGCTTCCTTCGCATCCAGCACTACACCATCAGGTCCTCAACCCCTTTCAGACTCTACTGCCTCCTCATTCTCATCGTCTGAGTAGGAGCCACCGTCGTGCCTCCGGTCAGGGCACACGCACATGGTGGCTTCAAATCACATCCACCTGTAGATCTTCTTGACCCGACTGAGAACATGTCTCCGAATCTGAACCGTCGTCCGCGTCCATCCCTTCCGCAGCAGCAGCTGCTGCCACCACTACCCGAGCAAAGCCTGCCGGAAGGTGCACACACCACAGCTCCATCAGATCAGCAAGCAAAGACGTCACATACGTCAGTTTGGCGGGCACTTGCGGTGCCTGCAGCGACGTCGCCTGGCCCACGAAGCTTCACCAAGTCGTACCCGCAATCCTTGGCTTCTGTGGGGACTCACAAGTCTATGCATCTGATGAACACCTAGAAGTTTGAGGCGGGAATTTCCTGTCATCGCCGTGGGTCATGCAGCGGATCGCGGCTATCCAAATCCGATATCGCTGCGATGGAGCGCTGTCTATCAGGATGCACCTGAAGCAGGACCAAGATGCCCCTTCACAGGGTGAGAAGAGTCACAGGTTGAGCCGCCTTCAGGAGCCCCTCTATCATGCTGTCGAGCGCGTGATTCTTGCCGACACCCGCGACTCCTTGTCGGCAAATTGGACACCTGTGCCCAGGCAGTGGAAGTAGGATGACGGCATGAGCTTTTGGCACGTTACACGGTCAAACCCCACGCAAGAATTGCGTCAAATTGTAGCCGCCACGTATTCTTGCAGAAGACATCACGCCTGAACTGCTTTCTATCTACACACTGAACCCAACAATCCATTATGCAACCAAGCTTTGCACAAGATGATATTGTTGCCGTAATCCCCGCAAACCCTGACCGGCATCTCAGCGCTACCGCGTGAAAAGCTGTGAAAAGCTGAATTGCAAAGAAGCTGTCCAAGCTGCCAAGAACCTGTTTTTTCCTCCTTGGCACCCAAACCCATGGCAAAAGCATCTCAGCTCCAGTCATGTTCAGCCTGGGGATGCGGTCACCAGGCCGCTTCAGCCATCCGCCCAAACACGAGCTGCAGAAACCTGTCAGGACATAGCCGTACCAAGGAAGAGGTGTTGCAAAAACATGCCAGGGATCGCTGTGCATACAAGGCTGCACCTGCTGAGCAAGGGCAAGCTTCAACCAGCACTACAGACAGGTTCGGGTATTAGGCCAGCACACTGGTAGATCGGTGCATCACCTGTCACACAATCTAGTAGCGACGATAACCAGCCCCAGGTATGCGGGAACCTCCTGACAAATTGCACAAGTAGCGCCCTGGAAGATGTTGTCGGCCTTGGTGGACGGCATGATCCAGACCGGGTGGACTGGAGGGCAGCTCAGATGCAAGCATCGCCGCCTGTTGAGTCACCTCCACTCTTCAGCAAATCATAGGGAGCTTGGTCACAAGAAGTCCCGGCCTTCCGTTCGAAGCTTTTTCTTGGGTGGACCTTCTTGTGCCTTCACTCAGCTCTCTCACAGCCAAAGAGCCACGACAGCACACAATATTGCAGCACACGTCCTTGCCAAACATGTAATTTGCTGAGTGCAAGCACTTCCTTGTCTGGACAATGGAACAGGAACGCGATGGCCATTGATTGCCCGACCTGATCTTCTCAAAATCCACTGCAAGAAAACTGCTCGAGCGCATGCCGGCGCCTCTGGTTGCGAAACTATAAGTACACAGCCAGAGGACCGGGCAAGAGAAGCCGGAAGCACTTCGACCAAATCCTGCGATCCACAGAAGCCGCGTCCAGCTGCAAGAACTGTTGTGGCAAGGCGGCAGAGTCCTGATCCTTCAGAACGACCTTTCCCTTGATGGCACATCTAGAAAGATCTTCATTGCACAGATACAACTTTGGACTCAAGGTGCGTTCTAAGGTGCACAGCGACTAGGTACTGTACCATGTTTCTCTCAGTTAAACAGCACTGAAAAATGTTTCAGTGGTCAAGGCGATGTTTACGAACGGCTTCTTCGCTCTTCATCAGACTGAGCAACGACAAGTGAAACTGAGATATTGGTTTTCTTGAAGCAGAGCATAACTGCAGGAAAAATGTTAGCATGCGCGTTGCGAAACCTTTCGCCACCAAGCCTCCTCACATACTGGGGTGGTTTTCAAGTTTCTCGCTTTACGACACTTCCCACAGTCAAATAAGTTACGTTACAAGCTGAAATTGAGATATTCTCTGCACTGTTCTTTGCCATGCGGAAACAAGAAATGTACGGCATGCTCAGATGCTGTAAGTAACTAGTACCTGCAAAGCTGCATCTCACCCCGGTGCACCCTACTTTGATGTGCTAGCTAAGGCTCTGCTCGCAGAAGTTTCTTATTCACCATGGTGCCGTTTCTCGAGCAATCCTGCCAAGCTCGTAGGGGTGCTTAAGCAAAGGAAAGCTCGTCAAAAAGACTGCCGGCCTCTAGCTCAAAGCTCCAAGGTGGACCGGTCGCGCTGACAGGCTTCCGAAGAACCCGAAACTGCTCATTCGAGACTCGCCTTACGAATCGCTCAAATCTTGGTTTGGCGCTGGCACACGACTAGGCCCAGACGGGTCAGTCAACTTGACGCCATTTGACTCGTCCCTGCCTGGATGATGCACAGGCAAACAGACTTGGACTAGAATTTGCAGTTGACATGAGGGATCTAAGCGATGGGCCTACAGAAACGCAATCTGCTGCCAGCCTCAAAGCAGAGCCACGTGCAATCTCTGCAGAAGCTCAAAGTCGATCCTCTGCGGACCTCAACATTGCACTTGAGATCCTGGCACGATGTCCACGGCCGTGGCAAAATTGACAGAAGATAGCACCTCAACCGGGAGCAATCAAACTACTGTTGTCTAACTGTCTAAGTCTTGCTTCAGGCCTTTCATTAAATCTTTGCAACTGCCCCTTCCCACAAAATTGAATCTTTGTGCGGTCACAGGCTACGTGGGCACATTGATACTGTTCAACCACCTACGCGCAGTACCTTGAATCCATGTTAAGCCTATGCAGCATTGAGACGGCACCCTGTTCCGTAGTCAACCTACGCAAACTGCACGGAGAAGACCTCCACATTATGCCTACACGAGCCTGCACCATGCTATGCTAGGCAGGCCTGTTCTGACACTTCTGCAGTTTAGTTCTTATCATTATGTTATCATGCCTTTTGCATCGCCGAACAATGCACATCTGGCAAAGCTTCCTGCGGAGGCTACATCCAGCGAACCTGCTCGCTATTTTCAACCAACATTCCATGGTCAAGCCCAGCACCGCGGCATGCTCGTCCGCTGGAGCCTTGCCTGACTGAAAGGCAAAGTGAGAGCCGTCAACAACAAGGACAGAAGGCGACCAGACAAGCCTGCGTCAACGTCCATGTCCATCATGTCCAGTGTCAATGTCGCAGCTCTCTTGATGCCTGCACCAGAAATACGCTGCAAGTACTGCGGCTGTCCTCTTGAAGCCTGAACCGACTTTGCTTCCCCTGCCTGCAGGTTCTGGCTCTGCGTGAACTGCAGCTTCGGGCACAGCTGGCTCTGCACTCGTTGCTGCAGGAATTTCGCCCACAGAGCTGGTTGCAGCGATGTCCTGCGCAGGAAAAGCTGCCCGCCATGGATAGCTTTTGCTGTGAGGCCCGGGCCAGCAAGCTTTCACCAGATATTACACCTGGCACAGTGTCGGTCGACCTCATCCACAAGCGGCTTCAGATGACCGACGCTGCGAAAGTCAAGGCAACTGCTCAACTGCTGCTGGCTTCTCTTCGAGCAGGTCCAATAAGCCATCATCCTCGCGAAGCAGCTTGAACAGCTTGGATTTGTGAAGCAATCACATCGAATTCAGTTTGCCTCCGCGCCGTTGGCCGCGTTGGCTGCTTCACCTCAACGAAGCGACAGCTAGTCCAAAAGGCAGCCACACCGCAAAAGCACATGGCCTTCCAAGTGCGCACCCAGCACCAGAGTCTCAGCCTGAAGATACCGTACGTACCGTCAAGGCATTACCGCGAGCCCAAAGCACTTCTGTCCAAGAAGCATCATCCAAGTTCTCCCCCATCCTGCAGCAAGGCGAGCATGGCAAGCCATACAAGGCACTCCAAGTTTAGCCTGACCCGTTCCTCTTGCTGTCTGCCCACTCTCTGCTCCCTGTCTGCTCCTGCCTGAGCGCTGTCCCCCAAAGCTCCTAGGAAGAAAACCTATCAGGGAGACTCACTAAATCTGAGCCGGGCGTCTGCGCAAGGCACAAGGAACTTCAAGCAAGACGCTATCCTCTGCTGTTCACTTCGACCAAGGTTCTTTGTTGGTGATTTCCATGCAAATGTGTTGGAGAAGCTTCTACGTGAACATGTGTGCTGCTGCAGCCTTTTCCAAGTACGCCTCGAGGACTGGCTGGCAAAGGGCGCAGTTCTGATGCACTGGAATAATCTTCACACGTCGCACTCACCGACCAACCCACCCTCAGCACTTGAAAGGCAGGCATTCAGAAGCGCAACCCCTTACCATGCAGCATCAGTCAGCTCAACCGGCGAAACTCAGCAGTTTCAGAGTTGGCTTTACCGCTTCCTGCAGGGTCGGAGCCAGCACGCAAAGGAAGGCTGTTACAAAGTGCAAATAGGGTGTGCGTGTGGTGGCCACTGACAGGGTACGCGAGTGACTTCAGTGAATTTTGAAAGGACGCGCAAGGTTGAACGCACATGCGGTCCTCTTCTTGCCTGTCATGCTACACGCCATGTTTGACTTGACAGGACTGCACCCAAAGTCACAGCATACCTGGCCTTTGCCCTTGCCCTTTCCTTTACCCTTGCCCTTGCCCTTGCCTCTTCCCTAGGCCCAGCACTGACCAAAAGGTGAACACAGACCGAAACTGCCAAGCTCCGAGCCCAAGGAGAGGCTGACACGTCGTGCGTGGAGCTCTTATCGTTTTGCTTGCTTCGTTTCCTGAGGTGCACAGAGCCGTACGCATGCATTGACCCAGCTGCCTTGAGGTTTGGACTTCTTTCCGCCAAAGCCATACTTCTCGTCAAGGCTGCGGCGCTTAGCCGACTTCATGGCCTGACGGGAGAACCGCTGATGAAATCGTTGTCAGGCTTGGAACCAGTCAAGTCAGCCTTGCCCTTGCCTTTGCCTTTCCTCAGCTGGCATTTGGAAGGGACTGCTCGCGACTTCCAAGCTCAGCCAGGAACGAGACACCTTCATCAGCTCAGCCATGATGCGCATCCTCATCCTTTTTCTTGCCCTGCCGACTTAGAATCTCCTCCAAGTCCTGCGTAAGTTGCAGTTCTAAGTGACTGCACAGCTGGTTTCAAGCTGACATCTCACGGTTTCTACACCAGGTTCCTGGTCATCCGTGTTGTTCCCTTCTCCTTTCTTTCTGGCACGCCAGTTGGCAATCTGTTCCAAGGAAGTCCTCTTCTCCTTCGCCGGGATGCTTCCAAAGTCAGCTGCTTGCATGAAGCGAGTTAGTTTATCGCACTGCTCATAGTTTGATTTGCCTTGCTTACATCCTGCAGGGCAAGAGACAAAATCGTCGACAAACAAGACCCTTCCCGCGAGGAAGGCCTGTGCACGTGCCTCAAGCTTTTTGGCTTTAGCCTGTGCCAGACAAGTGCCAAATCAATGTCATGCTGGAGCAGCACTGAGTGCCAATATGAACCACCTTCTTCGCAAACTTCTTGCTTGCTTGGTGCTTCTTTCTATCTTCAACTATCTGCAGGGCAGGTCCCACCACGAAGGAAAAAGCTCATCCAAATGCACTGATCACTGCTGTCAGCCTTAATTCGTCGCTCTTCTTCTGCGGCTTGCTGACGAACTCGGTACATTTGTTTGTCCGGCCTCTGCTGCAAGTTTGCTTGGGCACGTAGATGTCTTGAAGCGAACTGCACATCAAGAGTTGCCAAAGGTGCAGACCGCATCATCTCAGCATAGAAATCGTTTGGTCTGGTGCATGGGATCTTCATGACTCGCAACCTCGAGAAGAGAAAATTGCAAAGCGGGATTGGCAGCAGAATCCACGCGCCTTCGGTAGCCTTCTGCAGCTGCTTCGGCTGCCATGCCTGCCACATGAACAACCGGACATATTAACTACCAACTAGCGTAAAAGCATGACAAAGGGCCTAGGAAAGCACTTTCGAGCTTCACACCGTCTTTAGCGGTGACCTTGTAGTTTGATCACTCCTCACACTACCTGAAACCTGTTACAAGTGCAGACTTCGTATTTGAAGATTTGTTGAAGCATGGAATGCTGGCACACTAAAGCATTGCGTGAACAGAATTCAAAAGAAATCGGCTGACATCACTCTCCTGAAACAAAAAAGTTACACGAGCTCAGCGCAGGGCACCCTTGGGCAAGTTGCTTTGCCCGTCAATCAACATGGTGTCCTGGCCACTGGCCGCTAGACATGTGACATGAGCAGAGCTTTTGGAATACTTACGCGCGAAAACACGATCTGAGGAATCCGGCAATCCAAGGGACGCGCTTGGCTCCTTCGGGCACCTTTTCAAGATCTGGCAAGGATATTCAACATACATCTGACTGAGTCACCTTGTACTCGATCTCTTCGAGCCGCTTCAGAAGTAGCGGTGCCAAACAAACACCTCGCTTTGCGGTGTCCTCATCAAGAGTCCAAGGAAACAAGAAGATCAAAGCCGCCCTCCGCGTTGCACCTGCACCTCGGCGGACTCCTCCTCGCAAAGCTCAGAACACAAAGGGACGGACTGGCTGCATGCAATAGTCAGAACAATAACAATAACCATTATAGTAACAATAATACCAATGGAAAAGAGCAGTGGAATGGAGAAATGGTGACAGCAGTTACAGGAGTAACCAGAGTCGCGAACAACTGTGATGAAAAATAACGACTGAAGAAAAAAAAGCTGCAAAGGCAGGTGGGCCTGGGGCGGCTTTGGCTCCTCGCCGAGGATAAACTCCCCAGGTCCAAGCTTGGACCTGCGCCCGGTTGCTCAAAGAGGCCACACAGGATTGAGTTTAGGGGTTAGGATTTAGGGTTTAGGCGTTAGGGGTTGGGGTTTGGGGCTATGGCAACAAGACTGTGCCTAGCCAGGGCTTCGATGTCCGCCTCCTCAACATCCGAATCTTCTAGCCTGCACAGCCCCTCCCGCAAATGCCTACACAACGAAGCGCTTGCTACTCGCAAATGGGTCAGTGCAGTCTAAGTGTGGCACTCCGGCCCGCCGACAGGAGCCTCAGGCTTTTCCTGCAGTGTCCAAGCCCCAGCGAATTGCTTAAAAATGCGAAGCTTGCAAAGGCGCTCCCTGCGAGGCTTCCCGCGGCCCATCGCACCTGGCACATCTTGTACGCCAACCGCTCAACCAAAAAGATTGCAGCAAAGGCCCTTGGCTGGCCTTCGGCGATGCTGGGGCGACACAGTTTGGCAGGGGCAAGCTATCACACCATCAGCTTGCTGTTTTTGATGGAATTGTTGCCTACGCTCTTACGGGCAGTCAGAAGCTGGCTAGCAAGTTGAGTTGGGGAGTTTGTGTGAGTATCATCTGCTTCCGAGTGCTAGCAACACAGCTCGAGCTTAGCTCAGCGGCTTCAGGCATCTGCTGTCGGCCGTGGCCGCTACATCTGAGACCCATGCTCTGCTAAGTTTGATCGCAGCCACTAACATCTTTCTAATGGCATGTTGCAAGTCAAAAAACACCACAACACAGCCTGCGGAGGTGCAGCTCGGACAAAAGCCACCAGAATATCAGCACAAATGTCAGCGCACAGATCTAGGTTTTGGAGGCCGCTAGATGATTCTCCAGTGGCTTGCGCTCCTTCACACATTGCATCTGCGACAGGGTGCTCAGGCTCTGCCGGCTGGAGATGACGTCATGGCCGGCATTTCCAGGTATCTTCACATGTGTTGTTGGGGAGCACTGGGACAACACCAGCTTCCGGTGTCCCACTGCATGGCAGGTCCGTCAAAGAAGTCGTGCTGCAACCATGCTGGCTCCAGATCTGGGAGCAGCTTCTGGCAACATCGAGCGCATGGGAGGACAAGCATGAACATGAGGCTTTGCCTCGTCATCATCATTCATTTCAGCTTAAGCAATCTCAGAACAGACCCGAATAGGCCCGCACACCTCTGCAGGACAGTGAAGCAGACGTACAAAGAACATAAAGATTAGCAGAATCAGCCTGGAGAAGGAGAGGCTCAGGCCCTCGCAGAGGCGCAAGCAGGATGATTGCCAGGAACTTAGTACAAACTGGCACGGCGTGTTAACTTCTCTGTCCGCTTTCTGCAAGAACACAAGGAACGTCATGCTCTCCACGGCGAGGGCCCAGCCAGCAAGGGCTCGGCCATGTTGGCGAGCACCTGCTTTCTTGACAGCTCAGGAGAAAGCGACACTTTATGAAAGGACAGTGCACACCTCGCGGCTCTGCCATCGCGCCCTTCTGAGGCATCTTCGCACCGATGCCTCAGAAGGATACGGCTTCAACGGCACATGCAGCATCCATCAGAACATGCAAGCACCCAGCAAGTCTGACGGGCCTTCATTTTGTTAGTGCCTGTTGTCATCATGCCTCTCCACCTCATCAAGCGGATCTGGATTAAATTCTGAACGTAATCTAACTTCCATTGGGTCAAGCACTTGCCGTGTGACTCGCTGTTTTGCTTTCTGGCAGCTGCCTGACATTGTGCCAGAAGATAAGCAATCCTCTGACCCTGACAGTTACGTATGCCTTAGAATCCTCCAAAGCATTCCGAATCTCCCGGTCGTCGGGCAAGATCCTGCTCGGACTGAGACGGGCTGAGTGAGATCTCTCCAGTCCCAACTTCTACGATCTGTTTTATGCCGAAGGGCTTTGCTGCTCCGAGGAAGTCTGCTGAAGCTTCCGCATAGTCCTTTGCTTGGCCTCCAGGACTTTTTCAATTCAATGTGAGAGAGACTCCAGGCGTTCAAGATGATCAGTCAAGCTGAGCTGCTGGCGTCTTCCCAAACCTCACATCAGGATAGCTTTCCGCTCCTGAGATGTTTTGTTTCTCTATGGGCCTCGGCGAAACAGCAGCTTGGCTCGCATGGGAGGAGCTGCTTGCGAAAGCCTCGAAACTGGCTTTGACGTGCAGGCTAGCTACAAGGCAGATGACGCAGGCCTGTCACAGAAGGTCAGTCCTAGCGTTGCTGCCCGAACGGAGTTGTGGGAGTCGTTGCGTTTGAGGAAGATGTAGCTGGCGCACAGGATTGGATCCAACATGTACGACACCATCCGTACAAGAACCTGCTGTGCCTGAGGTTGCTGAGGACTGGCACAGTGGCATCCAATGCCTGACTTGAACCGCCACCAATCCACTATGCCCAATCAGTGCCTGATGCTCAGCTTGCAAAGCTATCGCCCAGAAATCGTTGGCCTCCTTCTTCTGTTCTTCCGACTGTAGAACTGACTGACCCTTGCAGGATTCTTAGGCCATTTGCTGGGCTTAAGGAACGCATTCGTGGCCTTGCTGAAATCCAAACAATGAAGGCTGCTCAGCGCGAACATCCTGAAGTGGCAGAGCGCTGGTGACATGAAAATTCAAAAGGGCTGAGTGCATCTGAGCACGCCCACATGGAAGCAGGGAGGTCTGGCTCCTTTATACGGTCGTTGCTGGCCTCGCGTAGACCTGTCAACAAAACGGGTCTGGTACAAACATCTACCCTCGCAAGTAGAAAAAACAGACCTACCACCAGTGTCCCTGATGCAACTGTAGTATGTCAAACTGAGCAAGTGACGTCTTGAGAGCAACACACGCTCTGCAAAATCCTGGATGGAAAGCTTGAAGCCAAACCCTCGCTTGAATCTGAAGCGACGTTGCTGCCGGCCTCCGGGCGCGAGTATCCTTCCTCCTTGAACCATTCCAGGACCTTGTCTTGGCGCATGCTTTGAGCATGTCAACGCTTGTCTGCAGCTGGCAAAAGCCCTGCCTGTTGGCACTCATCCTCGAGGCAGAAATGCCGGAGCAGCCTCTCCTCGTCGACGTCCCAGAGCTGGCAAAAGCAAGAACACGCGCACAGGTGAAACATAGTGAAACTGTGATGCATTTTCGAATTGCCTGTGCATGGCCCATGTGCGCAACAATGCCAGGTCTTGTTTGGAGGGTTTCACAAGGCGGCCCCTTCTGCACTTCTCTGGCTGCATTGCGCCAGGTGTAAGGTGCGTTGGCTTAACACATGTAGCTGATGTGCACCATTCTTCTTGATGGCGAGGCCAACAGGCGAGGCGTGCTATGCATCATGATCGAAAGTGCCCGTGGTCTCTCCACCATCTGCATCAGCGCACGTGAACTGAACTCAAAAAAGGAAGGGGTATGCGGGTATCCCAGACAGACCCGCACTTTGGCTTCAGAACTTTAAGAGTCAGAAGTCCTTTGCAAAAACATGTTACAAGGGAGTCCGAAAACTGCATTTCAGGCTCTACAGAGCACGTCTACGCATCCCCACTCATCTGAAACGTTGTTTTTTTGCGCTCAGCGCTTACTTGGTCATAGCTTCCTTGTGGATGCCATCCTGCTTTGCAGGAACTGGGTAAGGAGCAGCGAGATGCTCATGCTTCCAGGCTGCACAGCCTGGTGGCCTGGTGGCTGCTTCACTCCCATCACAATCTCCGAGAGATTCCAGGCCATCTCAGATCCCTCAGGTGCTCTGCTCGGTCGACACCGCGAAAGACATGTCCAACAACCGCTTCCTCATTTGCCTCCTTTGCCTTTGCTCTTGCCCTTACCCTTGCCTTTGCCTTTGCCCTTGCCGCCTTTTCCTTTTCCTTTGCCTTTCTTTTTGACCGTAGCTTCTTCCTCCGTGGGAGTGGCTTTAATCTTGATGGTCTTGCCGTCTATCTCCTGATCTACGGGCAAGTGTCAAATCCTACGAGACAGCGGCATGAATAAGATGCTCAATGTCCTTCCCCTCCATGCCCTGGATGGCCGCTTGCATCTCGTCAGATGAAGAAAAAGAGACGTCAGCTCGCCGAGGAGCGCCACGGACCCACCGGCGCACAGTGACCACCTTGCCGAACTTGGCGCAGGCCTACGCGGAACACGGCACCTCTATGGATTTTGCAGCTCATACATCTCTTGACAACTCACTTGCCTTACGCACAGCTGCTCGCTTCGTGTCAAAGCTCAGCCCACCGATGGAGACCGAAAACTCGGTGGGATCCCCTTCATCGTTGTCGAGAGCTGGATCCTGAGTCACAAGAAGGGGAGAAAGGCAAACACCATCAACCGTGAACGGGACTTTATGCAGGTTCCTCGAACTCGGGCGGCTCGATCTGGAGCTTCTTCTTGGGCTCCTGTGGAGGTGGTGATCAGAGTCGTTGAGTCAGCTGCCTGCAGGAACATGAGCATCTTTGCATAATTAGCAACTTACCTCCTCCTCCTCTTCTTGTTCTTCTGCTTCACACTCTTTCTGCCGCTTCCCCATGGCTGGAGACCACGCTGTAAGCAAGAATGCCTTGCAACATACTGCACCATGAGCATCTAGCAACCTTGACACAAGAAGCCAGGTCTAAAGACCGCAGAGGCGCATAGCAAGTTGATCTTGGTGCTTGCACTGCTCTCTTCACTGACGACAAACCTGGTACCTGCATACTGTCACTTGATGGCTGTACATCTGTCCATTTAAAGTTGTGAAACAAGCCTGCAAAGAACAGCACTCTTCTTCAGAGGCCAGGCTGTACTTGTGATGGACCACAACCACTTCTGTCTGCCAGTCTGCCAGCGCGTGAAGCACCTCGAGGTACAGACTGACGACGCAAGGACTACAAGCGAAACGTGGACACAACGGCAGGTTGTACTCGGACCGCAGGACGTTGGCTCAAGCTGGCTTTGCAGCGGGTTGTGGAAGATTATGGAGGACAGCAGTACTGCGTGGCTGCTTCCATCGTGCATCTGAGTCGTCAACCGCCCTTCGTCTCAGGAGTCAACGATTTCCGACTTGGAGTTTCAAGGACGCGCTAAGCGCTGTTTTTTCCGCTGTTCAGAGCGGACAAGGTCCCACAAACCGCATCTCGGTGCAGGCGCAGGCAAATCCTGACTTGGCACCTCTGCCACAACTGATTTGCCCAGCGAGTTCGCCCATGCTCGTCGCGCGGCACGCTCCTGCTCCACCTTTTCAACTTCAGGGTCCTCTTGTGCTTCGGAAGAATCAAATTGCCAGTCTTGGCCGGGCACCGTTTCTGTGGATGTTTCTTGCTTCTTCCGCTTGAGCGGAATTCCATCACTGCCTGGCCTGCGCAAGTTGTCTTGCGCACCTGCTGACGAGCTGCTTGCCGTGCTTGCCGATGTCATCACTGTCTTGTCGGCGGAAGGCTCTGGCTTGGCGGCTGGGGCTCTTGGGAGCTCGAAATCGTTGGAGTGCTGTTCCAGTATACCAGCAAGATGTAACTGCGGAGTCTCACTTGTCTCCGCTGACGAATGAGAGGCACAACGGTCTTCACCACATGCTTCACGATCCAATGCTAAGCAAAAGTTGATGTCCACCGACACAGTATCGAGAAGCGTGTCAACATCTTCTATACCCACGAACCTTGCCTCAATCCAAAGAGGAAGCTCCCTCCCAGACTGAAAGCGCTGCGAGCGTCCAAGACGCTGAAGGAGGTCTTTGATCGCCTTGCTGCCAATCCGGTGGTTGTGGGAAAGGAGGAGCTTCTGCGGTGGGCCCCTCCTCTGCTTGGTCAGCCACTCTCCAAGCCATTCAAGGGTGTCAGCATCGAGTCGATTCCGCTCCAGATCTAGACACGACACGTGATGTCCCGTTTCCTCAGCCAAGTTAAGAAAAGCCTGGAGTCCACTTTGGCTAAGGCGATTCCCCGATAACATCAAGCACAGGTCCAGAGTTGCTGCGGCGCTCACCTTGCCCAGCACTCCTCGAACAAACTTCGCAACCGTCGCGGCTGCCGAATCTTTCATGCGACGTCCGCATAGATCCACATACAAACAGGGCCCCTTTCTGTAGATCCATTTAGGAACTGCTGAAGACTGCACAGCATGCTTGCTCTTTGGTGGACTCTTTGAATCAGCAGCTTGTGAGGGAACCGCTACAAGAGCTTCTTCCGATGCCGCCTTCTTCAAGGAAATGCCCACATTGCCCTGCTGTGCCCTGCTGCAAGACTCCGAGCTCTTCGACCTTCTGGGCCTTGTGCATGCTGCAGGCGACTGCGGTGGAGTTTTTGTAGGCCCGCTGCTTGAGCTTTCACTGCTTGAGCCCTTCTTCAGTTGAAAAGCTTCTGGAGCTTCTGTCGCTTCCGTCGTGGCCGCTTGCTTTGCAGAATCCTTAGCAGACTCCTCCTGCGCAAACTGCTCCACGGGAAACTCCTGCGGACAAATTCAGCAAGCTCAGTCAAAGTTAAGAAAATGGGAGGTGGCCGACTTAAGGCAGAAGAGTCTCAATAAACTGCAGTGATTTGAAGAGAGTAGGGGCGGCAGGCTCAGAACAAACCTGCCCGTTGCCAACGGCGCAGTGCGGCTGCAAGCAGGACAAAAGCAAAAAATTGGACATGTAAGGCATTCATTCACGCTTGCCTGGCCATCCAGCACAATAGTTTGGGAAGCGGATTTTGTAACGTATTGACGTATTGGATATGTTTCGACTCCACCCCCACCAGCATGGAAAAACCTGGATCAGGGAAGCCCAGCTCAATCTGGGCAACTTCTTGACTCTACTTACCCAACTTGTCCTGGCACTCAGAGCAGAACCTCAGCCGCCAGTCAATGAGAGACAACGTGGCAAGTGGAAGCCAAGGTCCGGGCCACTCTCCTTCCGGCACGCCTGGCCTAGGCCGATGAAGCTTCCAACATCAAGGTTTCCGGCAAACCCAATTGGGAACCATGGCCAGCAGTGTGTAGGCGCCCGGCAAGCCAAGGCAGTGGAAGTGGGCAGCTCCCTCCAAGCAAGTTGTATGGAAGGCTGCAAGCGGGGGCACAAAAGATCTCATCACAAGCAATTACCATGCGGTCAGGCAGCCCTGCAGCGACCGTTGCGGCCATCGCAGAGGAGAAGCGCATCATCGTTGCCAGGCTGTTTGCCTTTCTTGAGGATTCAGGTGTTAAATGTAAGTACTTCAGCTTCTTTCCCTCTAATGGCTAGGCTTGCGACAGATGCTGCAGATGTGATCATCAAACTCAGCGCTTGCCTCGCCTCTCGAATGTCACGCAGCAAATGGCCAACAAATTTGCAAACAGAGGCAACCGCAGCCTTCTGAATCTTGATCTTTCTCTTCTACGGCTATGACACCTGGGACGCACAAGCCACCTTGTGCTAGCAGATTCCAACCACATCTTTACTGTAAGTGCCACCCACGCACACCTGTGCATGCCCCACACATGTCAACCGTGACACATGCCATCCCAATGCCATCCCCTGTATTGCAGGAAGATTTCGTCCAACAGCTTTCGGGGCCATGGCGGCGCAGGTCACCATCGACACCATAGACGCCCACGCGAGCAAACCGGCTTTTGCACCTGCTGGGAAGATCGCTTTTTACTAGACGAAGCTTGTTTGCAAGGGATTTCAAGTCTTTTTAAGGGTCCCCCATGAGACCTACTGCAACATGGCATGAACAAATTGGACTGGGTGACACCAAGACCTAATTACTTGCTACCAAGGGCACTCTGTACTCCATACATGGTACTGGGGCCATGACAGCGGGCACGTGTTCTCCTGTTCTGACCATGTCGAGATGCACCTGCCCATCATCAAAAACTCTCCACGCAAACATGCCAAGGTGGTTGCAGGCAGCAGGCCGCCTCACATGAAAGAAGTGCGTTGGGTTGCAGGCGTCCAGTACGGCTACGAATTCGCCCTCCTTGCCTGGAGGATGAATCTTGCATGAATTCTGACACTAACTTGTACAAGCACTCTTTCAAGCTAAACTCAGTACATCACTGGCTGTGTCGATGTCCAACAGGCACGCACCGCACCTCGGCAAAGCCACGTACTTGCACGATGAGACAATACTAGATAACTCAGGTTTGCAGAAACGACTCAGGTGCCGTCTGTTTAGACTCTGTCGCCGACGCGCTTTCCAGAAAAGGACTGGAAAAGCTAGACAGGCTTCAAATTCCGTTTTCATGGAGATCACTGAAACCGCTGCTCGACGCACAAGAGAGCCTGAAGCCCGACCGGCCCTCCCGCAACGCAGCTTGCAGTCTGCTGCTGCGCCTGCCCAGGAAGCTAAATCTGAAACCTTCTCTCTCTCACGACCTCAGTGCCTTGGAGTGCTGTCCATTGTGGCACATGAACATGTCAACTCATTCTAGCAAACAGGTACATGCCGCAAGGTGATCCTAAGCTTGGCTGTGCTAGCAGTAGCATGGCCTTCAAAAAGCATGTGTGCCAACGGCAGCTGGAGAAGAGAGACAAGCAGCACGTCGTGCGAGGGTCATAGGCTTGCATCATGCCTTTCTCTATGCATGTGATCGCGCAGCATCCGTTTTGTGCTACATCAGGCTGCTGAGGATCTCGGTAGTCGGCCGAGCATGAGGCCGCTGGATTCTTGGAGCCAGTCTATGTGCACGCTTTGCTTGAAACCTCTTAACAAGTCGGAAACGGCTGCCGCAGTATGGCGCAGCTGGCGGGTGGATGTAAGAGCTCTCCATGCAAGTGTGCCCAACGGCCGCAAAAAGGTGCCAAACATGGGACGTCATGGGGTGTGCCAGTTCCAGGAGGTCGCAGTGTGCCAAGTAGTGCTGGGCAGCGAAAACGTGGCCTGCGGCCCATCGAGCATCCTTGTTGCAGGCATCATGCATTACCCCTGACACTCTCTTCATGCACCCTGTCCTGCAGTGCATCCAGAAGGTGTCGGACCGCCAGCCCCACAAGGCACCTGCATGACCCGTGCGCCATGCAGGCTTAATGCAACGCTGCCATTCCCAACTTTCATTTACCTTCTTCATCCGTTGCTTCTTCTGAAGTCTAGAGTTGAGCCTTCACTTGCGCATCAAACATGCTGAATACCCGCAAGCTGGGGAGGGCACTGGGACGAAGGCTCTGCAACCGCAAAGGGTCGCTCCGCTGAGGCGAGCTGTGCCAAGGCTTCGGCAGACCTGAGCACGTCCACCGCAGGCCTTGGGGTTGCAAATGAGTCAGGAGAGTAAGGAGCCGCTATACATCCCCAGCATAACCCGTTATAGTAGTTTCCATTCTCTCTTCCATCATCCCAACATATCCCAAGGATTGCTAACCTGTTGCTGGTCCGAGGCAAGGTGCCTGTGCTCAGGTGGTAGAAGCTTCTCGGTGAGCGATACCAGCATCTCAAAAGGTGCAACAGACCCTGCAGCAAATAGTTGAATTTGTGACCGGTGAAGGAACGCTACAATGCACCACCACCAGTTCCAAAAGGCCTGGCGTGTGGACTTGTCCACAACTTCTGCACTCAAGTGTTTGGCGAGAAACTCAGGTTCCACGTATGCGCCCAGCAAAATTGCCACGCAAACGTCACAATTGGGGTCAACTTCACTTCTTGGCGAATTCATGAGCTCCTGCATGCGCACATCCGCGACCTTCCATGCCTCCCTTGCGCCGGCTTGGCCGCTTCCAGTTCGTGAGTCCAGCAGCTGACTGAAGTTGCGCAACCCCACTGCACAAAGAAAACTCATCGCAGAGTCGGTGCTGGGAAATACTATCAAGTCCGACGACGCAGCACCCCCATGTGCAAATTGGGCTATTGGAGCACCCACTCCAAAGGAACGCTGCAGCCGCAGCACATGGTGCACACCTGCAGGTGGCGGAGGACGGTACCTGCCACCCACAGCATTCCCCTGACTGCATTCCTCACGCGTCGCCCATGGTAGGCATGTCAGTTTGGTGTAATCCCAGGGTTGTCTGGGCAAATTGCACCGGTCTTTGTCCCATGTGCCAGGCTCGCAGTCCAACTGAAGCAGGAAGGAACTGCCCAGCCGTTGGGTGGCGCACTCACGCAGCTGGGGCCGCAGCCATCCTACAACTGAGCTGTCTTTGAATGATCCATTTGGTAGCCTTTGTGGCAGACACGGCTCCAAATTCCGGACGTAGTGAGGGCGCATTGATGGGAATGATGATTGTACGGAGCTCGGCCGCTGGAACATGCGGTAGTGTACCGTGTACTCACGGAAACATGCATCCAACAACTCATTCACGATACACTGGGATGCGAACAAGGAGATCGGCTCAAAAGTCTCTTCGTAGGGCAGTAGTATTGGATGTACAGACCAATGCATTGCTATCACCTTGTGATCAAGTATAGCCGTGCAAACGCGCATCTCAGAAGCACCCACGCATTCCGTATCGTCAAGGCCGTACAGCGGCGTCGCAACAGCTGGCATGTCAATGGTAAGCAGCCGCTGGAAGAAGGATGTGGAAGACTCAGATAGATTGGGTAAAACGTCGCTGTTCCCGCAGACGTGCGGGGAGCAGTTCCTGAAGCCAAACTCCCCGCTGTCATCCGCCATGATGAAATATAGGAAAGTCCTGCTCAGCTCCTGTTCCAAGTGAAGCGCATGACGATACAGCAGGTTGCGACCTGGAGAGGAGCAAACTAGAAAACTAGGTCACGCGCGCTTAGAGCGCCTTGTTGGTTCAGAGCGTTAAAATGTGCCCGAAACTGAGGTTTTAGCAGGGTTTGGCGATTACCTGAAAACTAACTCGCTTTTTCAGGATCATCTGCGCTTTGTGGAACGAAAAATACACAAAACTTGGCCTGCTACAAACCACTGCTGCGGCCACCGCAAGCGCACAGCTACATCGTTTCGCTTGGGGTAGACTTCAAATCAGGATCCCTTCCGGCACGCTCCGCCAAGGCCTACAGGAAGTATGGCTTGCTGACCAGGTAGGTGTATGCTCTCGGAACACGAACGTTATTTAGGGTTGGGCATGACTTGAGGATTGTTTTGTAAGGTTATAGTCCTGATACTAAGATTGACTGCCTACGCGAAACTACGCAGATGGCTGTTTTCACTGCAGAACAGACTACGCAAACACACTTTTACCATCGTGCTGCCTATGCGGACTACGCGGCACTCCCGGGCTATGGAGGAATCTATGCAGCACGAACCTCTTCTCGTTTACGCAACTTGCCTCTACATGTTGTTATCTATATACGCAACATACAGACTACGCAGACTACGCGGACAACACAACCTACACGTGACTACGCGAGACTAC
>CAJNIZ010045056.1:12285-39409 GCA_905231905.1 Symbiodinium pilosum
AACTAAAGTGCATTACTTTCATGGCCCAAGGAGGTTCTTTCGTAGCCTTCTCCTAGGAGCCCAAATGTTACACAACAGGTACAAAGTCCAAGTCCAACCTGCAAGTAAGTGAACTGAACTACCTGGCAACCTACTGAAGCTGAATGAAGCTGACATGCCTGGAGTATTTTTAACAGTTTGCTTAATCCTGCCATGCAGGATAAGAACCCACACAATGAACATCTAAGTCTGTAATCCTGCCTACCTTGGACCCTACTATCCACGAGGACAAATTTCTTGTGCGTTTTGAAGACCCCTCGTCAAAGCCTAGACCCCTACCTCAAATCCTAAACTTCACACCCAAAATCCTAAACCCTAAACCCTACACCTAAACTCCAAACCCTAACCCGGTTACAAACAATCCCTAAGGGTCCAAGGACCCCAACAATCTACAGGGCTTTGGGGCCCAAATACCATAATGTTAACTGCATTGGGCCCTAAAACCCCATTATTTGGGTCCTTGGACCCTAAACGCTAAACCCTAAAACCCTCAACCCTGCACCCTAAACCCTAAAACCCTCGACCCTAAACCCTAAAACCCTAAAACCCTCAACCCTAAAACCCAATTATTTGGGTCCCTGGACCGGTCGGGACTTATTCATCCAAGAACTTCGGCATCTCCGGAAGCAGAAAAGCTTTGCGATAGCAATCGCTGCTCATTCTGAGTGCGGTAAAGACCGGAAACCTTTAGGGTTTAGGGTTTAAGGCTTAGGGTTCAGGGTTTAGGGTCTAGGATTCATAGGGTTTAGGGGTGTATTTGGCTTAGGGTATAGGGTTTATAGGGTTTAAGGTTTAGGAGCAGGCTCGAGCCTATAGGGTTGAAGTCTCAGGGCTCGGGATTTAGGATTCAAGGTTTAGGGTTTGAGATTTAGGTAGCTTTATATATCGAAGCCTGAGTAATTAGATTAGGGTTCGGGGTATGCGACAGGTTATATCTATACTCTCGCTGTGGAGTAGCGGAAGACATCGTGTTCGGTGATCGCGTTAAACACAGTCAGCAACAAAAAAGCAAGAGAGCGGAGCATCGCGAAGTTACTGCATTAAACACTGGTGTGATCTACAATCCGTAAGGGTCCAAGTACCTAATAGTTATATACTCACCCAAAACCTGTATTACAATTGCTATTACCACAGCCCCATGTACCTAATTATTGGGTACTTGGGCCCTCTGGGATAAGGGCAGGATGACGCGGTTACAACACCAGCATTTTCCGCAACGAGAGATCTGTAGCAATGTCTAGCCTTGTACGAGACTCCAGCCGAATATCCTGAACCCTGTTCTGGTTTTTGAAGCCCCCAGCCGGGAGTGCGTGTGCTCAAGTTATCTACTGCGTTTTTGGCGGTTGAACACTCCATTTGGTTCTCAAATAGCAAGGGACCAGAATCTTAAACCCCAAGCCCTGAACCACTGCTAGATGTTTATTTGAGGTTCAATGGGGGCGCAGTTTGAGCTTGAGCCTCAAGAGAGTTGAGTTCAAGGATTGTAGGCTTTAGGTTTCCCCTGAGACTTCCGGGTGATTCCTTTCATACTTGGTAAAGGGTGCTAAATACCACTGGATCCTTTTATGAAGAGAGAAATACGGGTAGGCTCTAGCATGATGGCTGCCATGACGTGATGAATGAATTAAAGATGTGTTTGCATCTCTGGGTGGTCATTGGTAGTTACAAGTACACGGTATCAGAAGTGGTCCAATTACCGCTGATGCGTGTAGCTGTGCGGTCGGCAATCCTGCGTGCAACCACTCTGTCGTCACGCTTGCTGGAGATCCTGGTTCTTAGACTTCCTGGTGCTGCGGCTACTTGTCTTGCTACTGCTATCCCTGTCTTTCGTACAGGTATTGGGCATGTTCTATAGATTCTATTGCTGTTCTTAAATTCTTCTCGCCCCTTTTCTTCCTTCTGGTAAACAACCACCACTCTGACCAGTAGCAGTGTAGATGATATGAATCCTGAAAGACCTTGCTGTACTACACTCCGTTGCAGCATTTTCAATGGCAAGATTACAACTATTCTGATCAGAACACCTTCACTCCAAACTCTACAGGTAGGCCGTACACTCCAAGTTGCCTAATTAAACCCTTGGTAGAAATCATAATTTCAGTCTTCCTGGGGGGTTCTGAAAAATAGAAATCAGAATTGATCACGTAACTCCCCGTAAACTATGTGCATAAAGCTGGGATTGCCACACCTTGGCGGCCGGAATGCCTGACACGGAGAGCCGCACGCCCTCCACCACTTCCTGACGCAATGCTCCCAACAAGAACCCCCTAAAAGCTAAGCTGGTTCCTGTTAATCCTCAACCCTAAACCCTTGTCTCCTAACCCTAAACCCTAGACCCTAAATCCCAAACCCTAGATCCTAAACTCTAAGCCCGCAGCCCTAAATCCTACACCTGCTTAACCCCTCGTGGCACCTCCCACTCTGCCTCTTCGATGACAGCCCGGGTAGCTGCAGAGTAAGCACGGACCTAAGCTGCAGTTGATGGGCTTAAAATTCAGCGCCTAAGGTTGAGGGTTAACCATGCTTGGGGCTTAGGGGTTTAGAGCGCAGGGTTTCAGGGTTGAAGAGTTTAGGGCTCAAGGCTTTGGGTTCACGGGTTGGGGTTTAGCGCTCAAAGCTTTTTTCAAGCTGTAGGCTTTGGTGGTTAAAGGTTTAATTTATTGACGTTTAGTGGTTCAGGGGTTCATGCTGGGGCCTACAAAGCACTACGGGAGAAGGACGTCAACAAGAGCATGGAATATTGAAATGGAAGCTATGTGCTTGGGTTCGAAGATTCTACACGGAAAGGGATCTACCATCCAATCATAAGGCTGACTATGGTTCTGTCTAAACTCATTCATGTTTAGAGTGCCCGTGATTCGAGATCTCCATGCGAAAGGATGTAGCTTGGCTGCAAGTCCGCTGTCGATCTGCATTTTGGCCTGGACGGTAGCTCTGCATTTTGAAAACCTGACCTTGCTAAGGAACCCTTGCGATAATATTTTGTTTGTTGCTATTTCTTGAGAAGTCATATTCCAGCCAAAAGTTGTAGACCATTTTCAGCGCATCCAAAATTTGAGGGTCTGTGCAGCTTCGTCGGGTTTTCGCGCTCAGGGTGTGTGCGGAGATTGGGGCTCAGCAATTTTTACCATGCTTAACCCCTACTGTCGATGAACAAAGCCTGTATGATCCTTGACCCTCAACCCTACAACCTGAACCTTAAACCCTTAAGCCTAAACCACGTATACCTAAACCCTGGGCGTCCTGGTTGTATAATACACTCGAGGCCTCATAGAAACCCAATATAGGTAGAATTTCTAGATTTGAGAACACCTACTGGGTTCAGTAGGGAATAAAGGACAATGTCATATAGGTTTGATATGGGGATTATATTCCCCTATCCCATGCTATCCACCAGGATGCAGAGGGTTTAGGGTTCCAGACATAAGGGCTTGGAGCCACCGTACGAGGTGATGGTAATGGAAATCGACAAAGGTCGCAAAAGAACGATATAGCAATATGTAAGCAACATTGTCGTGAAGCACTAGAGTACTACGGAAATGTGGTTTTAGGGGTATAAAAATATAGTACGCTAGTTGTTTAGTAACACAGCATGGCAACATATTGCTATAATATTCTAGCAACGTAATAATCTAGCAACATCATGATTTTGTCACACGCAAATCTACTAGTCTAGCAATGTACTAACATAGCGATGTCTGAAGATAGTAACAACAACCGTACAACTCTGCCAAGTCTTGCAGTGATGGTAGGAATAGAAACCCCAAACCCTAAATCCTAAATCCTAGACCCTAAACCCTAAGCCCTAAACCCTACACCCCAAACCAAAATCCAAAACCCCACACGCTAAACCCTAAGCTGCGAGGAATAATAGAAGAACCTTGAGGCCGCTGCGAGACCTCCCGTGCCAAGCTTGATTCCGCCAAAGTACCTTGAGGGCTTAGGGAGCCAAGAGGTTGAGGATTGTAGGGTTTAGGATTTAGGGTTTAGGGTTATAGGGTTTAGGATTTGGGGTTTAGGGTTTAAGGTTTAGGGTGGAGGATTATGGGATCGTTGTGGGGGGTATTGTAGGGAGGATATGGGGAGAATGACAAAGAACATGGAAGCTAGTATTTAGGGTTTAAGGTTGAGGATGAGGGATTCCAGGCTTTTGGGCTTCTTGTAGGATCATATCTCAAACCTAAACCCTAAGCCCTAAGCTCCAAACACTGGTCTTAAAAGGTAGATCTAAAGCTTCTGGCCAGCAATCTGCGCGAAAAGATTTGAGTTTGATCTGCTTGCTGCGGGTGAGTAGGGGATCAGGGAATATGTTGTATAGGTATGATATAGCCGATGCATGTCCCTTGTTCCCTACTAACCACCAGTAAGTCTTGGGTGTGCAAGTGTTGAGGGCAGCTGCCAGCCGTTGTCAGTTCGGCCAACCCTTGAAGGCGATGCCTCAAAGTCAAACACGTCCATGCAAACCATCCTGAAAGGAAGCGGCGTACCGGGGCAAATGCCAACCTTTATCACTCTGAGCTCTGGTTTAGGTCTTAGGGTCTTGTTGTCCAGCGTCTTAATGCCTTCAAACGCATGCAACTGAGTGGAATCTGAAGTCTTAGTCTTGATTACTGAACGTAACCTCAGCCTAGAATATAACATGGGCCTCGCGTGGTTCCACACCGTAAGGCCTCAGTAACCTCGTCAAGCCCAACATGCAACTCGACTGGGAACTACAAGACACCCAAACCCGAACACTAAACAACCCTAAACTTACTGTTTCTTAGCAGGGAATATGGGAATATATTATACAGGGATTATATTCCCTTCCATCCTACAGAGAACCAGCAAATAAACCCTAAATCTTAAACCCTACTGACACTCTTCCATATTTGCTTGAGGAGGGGAGGATAGCCGATAGCCCTGGGGCTCTAGGAAACTGTACCCCAACCCCTGAACCTTAATGTAAGTTGCGCTTTTGGGGAAACCATATTAGTCTCTATATAGACCCGTTATGGCAACTTACTAATCTAAGTTCCTGAACAGAAGCCCAGTAAACCCTAAGCCGGAGCGCTAGCTCTCAGGGTCCAAGGACTGAAATAATAAGGTTTTAGGGCCCAAATACCATGAATACTAGAATATTTGACCCTCAAAACCTACTCTTTGGGTCCTTGGACCCTTAGATAGTCCCCATATATCCCGATATATCCCCTATAGCCCCTTTAAAGGGACCCTATTATTGGGGTCCTTGGACCCTTAGGGTAGTGTAAGCTTCACTTCTGCCGCGCGTCCTCGTCACGACAACCACCACGCCAAAAAGTCCGGAGCCTCCAATGCACACATGAACTATGATCTAAAGTCCTAGTATCCCTCTTAAGAACCCTCAAAACATAGGGTTTCGGGCTTAGGTTTTAGGGTCCAAAGTCCTAGTATCCCCCTTACTAAGCCCTGTAAGACTCCCCCTATGTAGTCCCCTATGGAATTCCCTCTGAGGAATTTAAACTATAGCTCACATGCCCACGAAGGACGACCTAATCGAAGGTCCTGGATGCAATCATCCCACACTGTTCGGGTTTAGGGTTTAGGGTTTAGGGTTTGAGGTTTAGGGTTTAGGGTTTAGGATCCCGAGGAGCCATTGATTATCGATGCCTTTTGGGGAGTATACATTAGTAGCTATCTACTTTTGCACCTCAGCGATATTATTGCTGTGTAGGATTTCGCGTTTAGGGTGACCAGGGTACGTAAACTCGAGTATACTTGCCGTGAAAACCAAATCATGGCTGCATTGTGGCACTTTGGGGGGTTTTGCTTGTGCTGACATGAGTGATAACGGGGATTTGCAGTTGGTCTAGAATTTCTAGAACCTCCCAGTAGGGCTTGGCTTGCCTAAAGATTGGATTCAGTTCTTTGACGAAGGCATAGGATGCAATTTGGGGATGTGTAGGGCATATGAGCTATAGTCCTATAGTCTAAACTCCTAGTATCCCCCCTAATAACCCCTATAGTAGTCCCCTATATATTACCCTATATAACCCCCCTTTAAGGAGTGTAGACTATGGCTTATGTGGTTAGGATTTAGGCCAAGGCTTTTTCACTTGGCTTTCGCAGCAGGTTTTCTCATTGCTCTGAGCTTCCGTAATAAAGGCTTCCATGAAGCTGACAGGCATAGTTCCGACAAAGGTAAACTTGAATGCTACATTCCGGAGAGCCCTACACCCGTAAACACTCGAGACTCTAAACCCCAAACTCCTCAAAGGCCAAAGCCCTGCATACCCTAAAGCCAAAAAGAAGCCCCAAAACCCCAGAAACCCTAAACGCCCCAACCCGCTTCAACCTTGAAGACCCCCCAATCTACAAAAAAAAGCTGAACCCAAACAAACACCCTGAAAGATTAGAACTGGAAGTTGGGCCTACAGTCCCGATGTACGAACCGGTTATATACCATTGAGATACTTGGACTCTTACAGCTCGGTTTCATGAAGGCACCCCCACATGGCATGACGCACAGACCTTCCAACACAGCTCGCATAGGCATGCCTATCAGGGTTTCTTTTGTTTGGGTTTACGGTTGAAGGTTTGGGGGAGGGGGAATGGCTATCCATGGGCTAGGGCCTAGGGTAGCTTTGGATTCAGGGCGTTTAGAGCCCCGTGGGTTTAGTTTAGGGTGCCTTCGCTCTAGGGCATATGAGGCTTCGGCTCAGTGCTTCTAAGGTAGAGGGCCCAGGGATGTTGGGGTGTAGGGTTGCATGTTGGCATTGCAGCTGTACCTGTTGGATCTGGAGAAATGCTGGGTACCTAGACACTGAAACTACAGCATTCCCTCTAGACTCAGTTCTCGGGCAGCTGGAAGTAAAGTGGCTGTCAACCCACATCCTTTTGTGTTGGGCGCCGCATTGGTAGCAACAACGACCCTACCCCTAAGAACAAGTCCCTAAATAGTAGTTTGGTCCCAACATATCTGCAGAAGAACTCAATTCGGCCCAGACTACATCCCAGTCATGCACTTGAGTGCTTTGGGCAATGGACTTTGCTGGGAATGAGTGTAAGGGCTAAAGGGAGATGATGGGGATTCTACCGGGATGCCAGTAGGGATCCAAAACTCAGGGCTAAGGATTTAGGGATTAGGGATTAGGGTTTAGGGCTCAGGGATCCAAATCCTCCATTCCCAGCTGAGCATGAGTAAGGAAGCTCTCATGCGCACAGGCTGTTGTTCGCCTATATCCGAAATTGAGAACGTGGCTGATGATGTTCATGATCCCCCTCTTTTGCAATTGAATGCCTGCCCTCCCGAGGATGATGAGCGTGCAGTCAGATGCGCAGTATGCTTGAGCACCAAAAGAATTGAAATAATCCCTAATGTTAGGGTTTAGGGTTTAGATGTTAGATGTTCCCAATATGTTATCATATACCACCATGAGAATATCTAATATATGCGCCATTGGAGTATTTCCAACAATTGCATATCCTCGTACAATCTCAGCCCGAGGATCGAGACTGCCAGAAGGGACCAAATTTTGGAAGCTCCTGTTTGATGGGGCATACAACTCCATTCAGAGGAGAACACCTACAGTCTCCCCTAATTATGTAGATAGAATATGGCTTTGGGTATTTTACGAAAAGATCCCCATATACGCCATATTCTATCTACTTAGGAGGGACTATGCCAGTATGACTTCAAACTCAGTCCACCAAAGTATCCGTTGGATTCTTACATGCATACTTACTCTCGAGCCTAAGTACAGACCAGTCGGCCCGAAGCCCTAAACCCTAAAACCTATAGTCTTACTAGTTCTTAGTAGTTAACAGGGGAATATGTTATACCGGGATTCTATAGGGATTATATTCACTTGTTTCCTACAAGAACCAGTAAGTGGATTGGCCTGCCGTGCCCCCAGGCTCACCGTCGTCGGAGCTTCCAACATCGCCATCTTGGCACATTCACGGAAGGTCTCACATTGAGCTGGGGCTTGAGGTCTAACTATTACCTCCACGTCTAGAAACGTTACCTACATTGGGCTACTTGGAGCCTTTCTGTTCCTGTAGGGCGCTGAATATGGGAAACATGTTTCAGGAGGCCTTGAGGTACTTTATACAATGGTTTACATGGAAGTAGTCTGAGGTGGAATAGTACTACTGATTTTTGAGGCCTTGATGTGATGGCATAACAGCCCTCATCAAAGGAGCAGAGACAAGAACTCCCATCTAAGGAAAATAGAAAAGTGGGTTTAAGGTCTGCTACTACTACAAGTAGCCCACCCTAAAGCCTAAACCCTATACACCCCTATAATAACCCCCCTATAAACTTCAAGGTAAAGTTTTGGGGGGGTCAGGGTCAGGGATGCAGTTACGGTAGGACCAGCCCCTAGTTATCCGAGGCTCACAAATTGCCACAGCCTGTCCCCGAACCGTCCGACAGTGTAGGGTTCGCTGAGTTGCTGTTGAGGAACTTAGTTTAAGTTTCCATATGGGGGAAACTCTATTCTTTTGCTATATACATATATACCCATTATGGTAGCTTAGTTTAAGTTCCTTAACAGCAACCCAGTTTAGGGCGTAGGGTACACAGTTTTGGGCTTAGGGCTGGGAGAATAGCGGGTTTAGGGTCTAGGACTGTTCCACATATCCTAAAATAGATTTACACGGGTCCTCAGAGCCGGTGTAGGATTTCCAGAAACAGAAACCCCTATATAGGGCCCAACATAATAAGTCACTCTAAATAAGCTCCAGGGGACCCATAACTTCAGGAACCCTCCCTTTCATGTCTGGGGAAGTTGGGGTCATCCAACTCAACAGAACGGATGCGAAGCTTGTTCAGACTCGGCAATCAAACCCTATGAGTCTGCAAGCCTGAACAGAGTAATGTAGAGACCCGGGCAATGCAGAGCAGGGTTGTCGGGCGTGTTATTAGTCATAGTGTCAAGCTATAATATTGCCAGTCACGGCATCTGTTGTTTTGCCAGGTTTCCGGTGGGGGTGATATATAACCAATATAGCGCAGCGTTTCAACATGTGGGTGGGGTTCGCGGTTAGGTAGTTGACGACCACCATCAACTCCAGCCAAAAGTTTAAAAGCCCCAAAAATGACAACCCACCCAGTTGGGTCAGCGGACTGCACACAGTCCTCACTTACTTTCTTCCCTGTCTGGCATTAAGCAGACAAGGGCTATAACCACAACTTGTATGCAGGAAACTACTCTAAACCCTAAGCCCTAGATCGCTGCTGCCAAAGCTCTGAGCGCCCGCGCGGCCCAGCCTGGTGCTTGTTGGGATTCCAAAAATACAGGGTCTAGAGTTTAGGGTAAGTATATGGGTATTAGGTACTTGGACCCTTGGGCTATGGGACTCTTAGACACAGGCCCTTAGTATGGTCCCGTATATGCCCAGCGAGACCCTACACAACACATGCTAAACCCTGAACCCTGGAATCCCGAACTATGTCACCTCCCAAAAATTTTTTTTCCACGCACATATTGGCAGCCCATATACTCCTAGAGCCCATTGGAGGATGACCCTACGGAGAAAAGAGTTTGGGGAGGGTCTGGGGCTTAGCTCGGCCTGGCCCGCCGAACAGTCTACCGACGCTCAGCAAAAGCGCAAATATTTCTACAAGGAACTGTTCGGGTAGGGTGGGTGGAGCCCAAAGTGGAACTTGTTAGAACTAACCCTAAACCGGATTGAGCTCAAGCTCTAAACAAACAACTCCTAATTCTGAACCTAAGATCCAAGCTTGCAACTACAGGCCCCTTGCCAATTAACCGGAAGTTTGGCAACTTGACTCTCACTCACGTGCGCGAGCAATCTGTAGCACTGCTGAAGAAGGAAACCTTGCACAAGCTGAGAGTCTCCCCAAAACTAGGGTTCCATTTTGAGGGGTGCCCCATAAAATGTTTATTCGGAAACGCCCATGTCTGGATATTAGCAATAAACCCTAAACCCTTTAACCCCGAAACCTGTAAACCCTAAACCCTTAAAACCCATTAAGCCCTTGCACCCCTAAACCCTAAAGACGCGCATGAGTTTTTCCATCAACTCTCCCATCATCACCATCCATCAAGATATGAGCTATAGTCTAAACTCCTAGTATCCCCCTGAATAACCCCTATATAATCCCCTGTATAACACCCTTTTAATTTAAGGAGTTTAGACTATAGCTCATATGAGACGCGCAGCTCCATCTCTTAGAGTCTTTACCTCCTAATTTTTAGGGTCTAAAGGGTTGAGGGGTATAGGGTTTTAAGTCTAGGGTTTAGGGGCATATAGGGTTCAAGAATTAGGGTTTAGGGGTACAGGATTTAGGATGGGATTTCTTAGAGATTAAAAGTCTAAAGTTTCGGTGTCTAGGGTTAAGGGTCCTGCAATCAAGCAACAAACCTGTATTTCCCCCCCAAGTTTTTCCATGTAAGATCTGTACTGCTACCCAGACACCCTAAGCCTTAACCCTAAGCCCTACATTCTAACTTCTAATCCCTACAAACTCTAAACCCTAAACCCCAATGGCCGATGAATTTCTGACCAAGAGGCAGTTGTGAGAAGCTTTTGGATCACCAACTTCAGACCTCCGCTCCAAGCAGTGATCCACGTGGTTTAGGGTCAAGGGTTTTGGGTTTAGGGCTTGGGTTTTAGGGGTTTAGGGTTTAGGGGCTTCGGGGTTCAGGGGTTTAGGGTTTAGGGATTTAGGGTTTGGGGTTTAAGGAACAATGACCATACTACAGGGCGCTTAGGACCCGTACTATAGGCTAACCCTTTAGGTACCTATGATAGGAGTATAAGGGACTCTTAGAGGTTTGAGGTCTAAGGTCCAACCAAAGTCCCAAGGAGCATAGTGGGGTATATGGGGGATACATCGGGATACTGTAACAACAAATGGAAGCTACAGTTCAGAGTCGAGTGTTTGGGGTTCAGCACCAAGCACCCAAAAACAAGGTGTCCACTCATCTGCGTAGTGCAGGCTTGGACGTTTAGGATCCCTTATAAGGAAGCAGGGTTTAAGGTCTTGCGGTTCAGGGGTTCGAATTGCAGGCTTTGCGGTCTTTAAGTTCAAAGTTTGAAGGGGATTTTAGGCTGGGCTTTCAATTTCGGATCCCATTCATCCTTGACAATAATTCGCCAGCCCTGCCAACTGTTTGCCAACGACAACGAAAACAGCAACGGCCAAGAACAGCCCTGACCCTAAATCCTAATTAAGGGATATTTGAGACCCTTTGAAGTTAATTAAGGGGGAACCATGGGGGGAGCCAAGGGGGGAGTCGTGTAAAGCAGGGTAGAAGGGGAACCCATGATAACCGTAAATCCTAACCCTAAACCCTATGCTCTGAACCCTAGAGCGGTACTATGTACGTACACTGAGTTCAGACGCTCAAGCCCCAAAAACATTAACAACCTCCCAAAATGATGAGTAAGACGATGTTGAGTTGGACCCACACGAGTTCCTATGTGAATACTTCGCACGCTTTTTTACAATTACGTACTTGGACCCTCTTGTTGCCAAACGGGTTCCTATGCAAATATCAGGGCCGAAGTGTGTGCTGTTTGGGTACTTGGCCCTTAACCCTAAACCCTAAGCCCTAGACCCAACCCTAGGCTCTGAAGCTTCGATCCCAGTATGGAGCGAAAGCCAGACGAACGACTCGCAGGAATTTCGGTCAAAACTCCAGACCTGATACCGTTTGCGGGTTTCCCAAAAGGGGCCGCCTCATTGGGTTGTGATATTTTGGGCTCTATATTGAGGCCCCTTATTTTGGGAAACTAATGATTTTGTATAAGCCCTAAACCCTGCACGCTAAGCCCTAAACCCTAAACCTAAACCTCATAAACCCTGAACCCTAAACTCCAAACCCTAAAACCTAAACCCTGAACCCTGAACTCTAACCCTAAACCCTACACTCTAAGCCCTAAACCCCGACCCTAAACTCCAAACCCTCCACCCTTGGAACTCCCTGCCTGAAGATCCGCGCGTCTTGCACAGACCGACAGCGACCAAGGCGGCTCACAAAGCGGCTTTTCTTGATGTCAAGTTGTACCTGTGGGGTTTGGGAGTTTAGGGTTTAGGGTTTAGAGTTTGGGGTTTAGGGTTTGGGGTTTGGGGTTTAGGGGTTTGGGGTTTTGGGTTTGGGGTTTGGGGTTTGGGGTTAGGGTGATCTAAAGGTCCTTTGGGAAATTCCTCAGGGTTTCTGAGGAAACTTTATGGGACATCATTTGTGGGAAGAGGACGTTGGATCAACTACCCCTGCTGAGGGAATCCAACTGGTAAGTGTAGGTATGCAGCAAGGGTTCAGGGTTCAGGATATAGGGTACGGTATACAGCAAATTCTGGGTCCCCATACGAGCTGCCCGGAGCCCAAGTATACAGAGTACGGACCTCGCAAGAATACATGGGAATTGTGCGAAAAAATGTATAGGGCGCATGTATTCAGGTCGTCTAGGCTAAAGATAGCAACCCAGCGCACCACTCAAACAGCCTAATCATCACATGAGCCGGCAGCCGGTAGCTGTACAAGCAGAAGTGGGCATGTGAAATTGAACAAGCTAGTGGCAGCCCACGCTAATTCACCATCTGGAACCCTATGCTCACTCCTAGAAACATCTGAGCGAGCGAAAGATCGACCTCAGCTCATGGGCTTCCCCAGAAACTTACCTACCCACATATATGAGTAGCGTTTTGTTAGTGGTTGAACCTAGTAAGATTATAATCCTTGTATAAAGTACTATACCCAAAAGGAGGATATAATCTTACTCTATACTGGGTGCCATAATACCCCCAATTAAAATACTACTCATATGACTACCCGAACGTTAGGCGGAAAGCTACAGGGCGATTGAATCCTTTGGCATAACAGGCACCAGAACATGCCCCCTTTGCAAGAGCTGTCCAGCAACTAGGGCAGTTTAGAGCTTAGCTGTTCCGTCTGCATGTGTGTTTGCATTACCCAAAGGCTTCGAGGTTATCCGAAGGACATGACGAGGTGGATGATGGAACCTCCACCCAATCCCTAAACCACCCAATCTCAGCATGCCATTCCAAGAAAAGATTGCTGTCAAATGCCTCAACCCTAAGAGGGGAAGTACCGAATAATGAATCATGCAAGCTCCCCAAAACCAGGCTAAGGATTCCTAATACCCAAACCTGAAGTAACCCAATGACTAAGTACTTGGACATTCTCCATAACTTCTGCGCATCCGAAGTTTAGGCGCTTATATCAACCTTGTCCTCATGCAGGACTTAGCTTTGTCCTTACACTGCAGTTTTTCGAGTTACATGTAGTTACCCTGCAAGCTCACCATGAAACAAGACCCCACCTCAAACTTGCGGACCCTGGGGTTGCCATACGCAGGGGCCCTTGCCGTAGGTTCTGTAACACTGTAACACGACCCAAGTTGCATGTAGCACCCTGAGCTTTAAACCCTGGCAAGCCTTTGCTTCTGCAAGTCCCTCTGAGGCCCCAGAGCATCCCAAAGATTACTTAGGTGTTTTGGCAAGGACAGCAGCATTGGACGGATTCGTCTGGCGGAGACTAACCACTCCCCAATACCCCACCACTAATCGCTATATCCCACTCTCCCATGCCCTGGACTCAACCGCCAACCGCCTAAACTCTAATCCCCTAAGCCCGAAGACCCTAAACCCTAAACCCTATAATATACTGTAGTTGTTTCCATGTGCATCTTGTTTTCCGCTATCCCGATATATATAACTCTGAACCCCTAAGTTCTGAACCCCTAAAGCCTACACCCCCGAAATCCCTCACCCTCTACGCAGCCACGAGAAGGCCTCGAAGTAACCGCAGGAAGGAAGTCGAGCGGGCTGCCTTTCGACTTGTTTCTGACGAAGACCCCAGAATGACCGTTTAGAGTTTTTGGCTTTTAAGTGTCTGGTTCTTTTAAGGGTTTGGGGGTTTGGGCCTGAAAGGTTAGGGTTTAAAAGGTTCAAAGGTGTAAAGGCCTTTGGGGTTTGGGTTTCAGGGTTTCGGGTTTGGGGTTCAGAGGATGGGCACTGATGGTCCCTCATGGTAGTGCACAGGAGCCTGAACTAGACCCCTGAAAGTGTAAGCCCCTATGGCATATCCCCAATTCATGAGGCAGTTTTAGAGGGCACGAAATCTTGCGCCACCTCGTTTATCCCTTTTCTAGAGCTGCTGCCACCTAGACAGACCAAAGTTGGGGAAGGCGCGAGCAACCTCTCCCAATCCTTTCTACATACCCCAGGGGCGTGAGAAGAAAGGTCGCTGATGAACAAATCTAAAGCAATCAGATAGTGGGCTGGAAGCCCTATACCCTAAACCCTAGGCTGCGGGCCCTAAACCCTAAGCCCCAAGCCCTAGACCCTAAGCCCTAAACCCTGGACCCTTCGATGGGCTTACGACCTTCTTCGGAAGAAGCCTTTATCCCAACCCCTAAATAACTCTACATCCTGAAGCCTAGATTTCAAATTTATGAATCTGAAGCCCGGAGCCGTCTAGCCCAACAACCCTCAAACCCTCCATCCCTACTTGGCTAAGCCCTCAAAAACCTTGAACCCTAATTAAACCCTAAAATCCTCTAAACCCCTGAACCCTAAACCCTGAACCCTAAGCCCTAAAACCTTAGATTCAAAACCCCTAAACCCTGAACACGTCTTCTTCAAGTACCAAGCCACAGCCGCTTTGTGCTGGAGCCGACGACCGCCGCTACCTCTGGACAGAGGCTTAGGATTTAGGGTTTAGGGTTTGGGGTTTAGGGTTTAGGGTTCGGGGTTTAGGGTTGAAGGTATAGGGTTGAGGGTATAGGGTTCAGGGTATAGGGTTGAGGAGTTAATGTTTAGGGTTGAGGGGAAAGGGTTGAGAAGTTAGGGTTTAGAGTTAGGGTTCGGGGTTTACCCTAAGGGTCCAAGGACCCAAATAATAGGGTTTTAAGCCCAAATATTATACGATTAATGGTATTTGGGCCCGAAAACCCTATTATTTGGGTCCTTGGACCCTTAGGGTTAGGGTTGAGGAGTTAGGGTTTACGAGTTAGGTTTCCGCGTTTGGGGTTCTGTTTTTGGGGCTTCGTTTTTTAGGGCTTGGAGTGAGCGGGGCCAAAGGAAACCCAACCTTAAATCCTACCTAAGCCCCACATCCTAACCAAAGCATGAACCTCAATCTTTGAAGGCTCATCAAGAGTGCTGAACCCTAACGAATTAAACCCTGAGCTCCAAACCCCAAGCTTCAAACCCTGCCCTGCACCTGAAGACCTACACCCAAAACCCCTAAACCAAAACAACCCAAAACCCTACATCCCAAACCCTAAACCCTCAACCCTAAGCCCTAACCTCCTAAACTCCAAAGCTACATCACTGGCGCCCCCAAAACCTTAATCCCAAACCCTAAGCCCTCAACCCTAAGCCCTAACCTCCAAGGCTACATCACCTCTGGCGCCGGTTGGCCTCTCCGAGTCGAGCCCTCATTAGCCTTGGCTGCATGCCGTGGGCTTAATTTGAAAGGCTAGAGGGTCATACCTAATTACTCGGGTTAGGCTAGAGTTTAGGGTTTAGGATTTAGGGATATAATCCCGATATAGTACATATTCCCTTATTCCCTACTGACCCAGTAAGATAAAGAGGTTCTACACACAATTGATGGGTGGAGCCTCTGCGGACTTCTAGGCTGTAGAGTGCGGAGATTAGGTTTGGAAGGCTTTGGCTTCATAATTGAATCTTGCGTTAGGTATACGGGCCTGATAGTAGAATAGGGTTTTCGGGGTGTAGCTCAGACATTCCGTCAGAACTTTGAGGGCTTAGGACCTAGGATATGCGAGACTTTAAGGCTTAGAATCCAGGGCTTGGGATTTAGGATCTTTTTGAGGTTTTCGGGCATAAACTTTGGGGACCTAGCTTCTCAGCCCAATCTATCGGGCATTTGGGGCTTATCAGTTTTTTGGAGAAAAAGAGGTTCCGAAGACGTTGCATATTGCATGTATGTATACACACCACTATACCGATAGGGATACTTCAATAATCTAAACGCGTTTCAACGTTTTTCGACGGCTATTAGCAAGGTTCAGGCTTGAGGGATGTGACTCTGTGGGGCTGCAGATCTTTGAAATTGTGCAGGCTGTTGACAGTGAAGAAGCGTGGCAATTATTGTTGATGGAGGCAGACCTGCAAAGCCCTATATACCATATACCCTAGAAACTCCAGTACTTGGCGAGTCTGAAATAGTGCAGTCGTCCTTTATGGTTAAGGGCTAAAGATTTAGGATT
The DNA here is from genome assembly GCA_905231905.1 of Symbiodinium pilosum. Lineage (NCBI taxonomy): Eukaryota > Dinophyceae > Suessiales > Symbiodiniaceae > Symbiodinium > Symbiodinium pilosum. The sequence goes on from CAJNIZ010045056.1 coordinate 28,519, forward strand.
TCGACCTAGCATTTGCAACTGCATGACCGCATGAGTCGAGAGTCAGAAGCTCTTGCAGGCGTGAAGCACTACCTGCTTCCTAGCCGTTGGAGGGAATGAAGGAATGGAGTAATAGTAATAGTAATATGGAATGGAGAAGAACATGGGAACAACTACAGTTTTTGGGCTGTAGGGAATGGAATTTTGAATTGGAACTACTTTGTTATTAATCGGGCATTACATAGGGCCTACCATGGGATTCATTCCTGATTTCGCTACAAGCTGCCAGTAAGCCTAGCATACAAATAGAAGTAAAACCTAAGCCCTACATGGTATCTTCCATTGTTCCATTCTCCCTATATCTCCCCATATAACCCCTTTGAAGCACTCTACCGGGGGGGGTGGTTTCTCACAATTTGGGGTGCAGCTTTTTCCCTAAACTGCTAGCATTTCAGGGGGCCAAACCTGAACCCTAAATCCTAGTTCTAAAGCCCTAAGCCGATCCAACAAAAAGAGCGCCTAAGTTTACCCTTTGTTTACCCCTCTACTGCGCGTAGGCCTCCTTCAGGGGCCGCAATAGTCTTTCTCACTTCGCTCACTCCATTTGCCTCCGGGGAGCCAGGCTACGCATAGCAATGCAGCCAATCGCCCCGGCACCATCCGAGCATTGGGCATCAATAACGCATGCTTGAGTCAGTCAATTCAGGGGTCCAAAGTACCAACCTGGGACAAAATATGCTTTCCGTAGTCGGAACCTCGCCTATGGTATCCGTATGCATTCCCTGTACGGATACTTAGGACTTAGGACTCGGATTTCTTCTTGAGATTTCAGTAGCACTTCTATCAGTTCAGCTGTTCGGTGGTATTTTCTGTGCATACTGTGACCATCGAGAGCCCAACATCTAACAGCTGTTCTCATCCCTTTATGCCATCAAGGACATCGTGCTAAGGCTTAGGGAACCCCCTCCATAACATGAAGACGCTGGAGCGTCAGTCAAGAACCTTTAATCCTGAAACAGAATACCTGGACCTACAGAAAAATTGGCCAAGATCTAAAACCATGAAAACACAGAAGTAGTCTACATACTTTATGGGATCCAGGTGGGCTTACTGCTTTGGAATCTGAAGCCCTATGCTTCCCAACAGCAAAGAGAGCTGCGAGGCATGAACAGACCTAGAGAGAGAGAGAGAGAGAGAGCGACCATTAGAAGGATCTATGAGGGTTTAGGTATTGGGTATCATAGTACCCCAAATAAAATACTACTCAGGTTGCCTAACTCATAAGGGTTCGGCGAAGTACGTGCACCTCGGGGCTTCTGAGAAGGTTCTCCTACAAGGAAGCGCCTGGGGTTCAGGGTTTAGGATTCAGGCTGCAGGGCTCAGGGCTTAGGATTTAGGGTTTAGGATTTTGGGTTTATTGTACATACCCGGTTTAGGGTTTCGGGGTTTAGGGTTCAGGGTTTAGGGGTTACGGTCTACGCATACAATTTGCTGCTCTTGCTTGCCTAGCAACTGTCCGGATCACTCTATACTGACTGCTGTATGTAGAGCCTGATAATTTGATTGAGCCCCCTGAATTCCGCATCTTCATAATTCCACAAAAGGGTCCCTAAACGGATCCAAACTACTGCCAAGCTTACTACAAGAATTTCCAAAAAACACCTCTAAAAGGCCTTACAGATGTCGCATGGAAAGTGGTAGGGTGTAAGGGCTAGATAGGGAATACCAAACACCATTCCGACTACTTCATTTGGAACCTGAAGCTCCAATATTTGGGTACTTGGACCTGTCGGTCAACATGAGCACCGGGTCTCGATCACAAGTATAGCGACTGCGGCAAGGCTTCGCAGGCCCATGTAGCCTTTAAAGCGCGAACCCTAAATCCTTAAATTTGGACTGTAAACCCTGAGCCATGAAGTCAAGCCCGAAAATCTAAGCTCTGAATTTGAAGCCTGAGCCTGAGCCCTAAGCCATGAATCTAAGCCCTGAAGCATGTAAGCTCTGAATTAGAACCCTAAGCCTCTACCTCCGTCCGCGGACTGTGAACCGTAAGCTCTGAACCCAAAACGGTTTCAGGGTTGAGGGTTCAAAGTTCACTTGCGCAAGCTTAGTTCGGGATGACAATCCTTCAGAATACCCCTGTGAAGGTCCTTTGGTCCACTGAACTAATCACACAGACCTTGCCTGCACCACGAACACATCTCCCAGGTGGTTTGCAGTGTAGGTCGGTCTGGCCAGGAGTGTACCCTAAGGGTTCAGGTACCCAAAGCCCTGCCTTTGGTTACCTGGGAATGAAGGAACGAAAAAGGAAAAGAAAAAAACTACTATAATGGGTTGTATAGGGACTACTATAAGGATCCATTCCTTCATTCCTAGCTAGCAGACGATTTCAGGTACCAGAATCCATGAAAACTCTGGTGTCTAATCAGTATCTAACACCCACATTGCTGGGTTTCGGTTTACGCTGTTACCTTCTTACTATTCGCCACTGCATACACGCTTTCCCGACACTGCCCCGTACTCTATGAATCCAAAACCTAAACCCTAAACAGGAATGCTTACTTTCATCCCAAAACCTTATTTGTTTAACGAAAGCCTCTTCTGCTTTCGCGCATGTAAGTCTCACGATGTCCATGGAGTGGGCATTCGCAGAGGGTCAGCAGTAATGGAAAAAAGCAGTGTGATAAGCTGGCAACTGCCAGCAGAGCTCGCTTCTATCCGGCTCACAAACTTATAGCCACCCATGGCCCGCTAAGCCTTGCACTCAACCCTGGAAACAGAACGTCAGACCTCGACCCCTGGACCTTGACCCTATTAGGGTTTAGGGTTCAGGGTTTAGAGCCTAAAGGGGGGGTTGCCAAACTTAGGGGTACCTTTGGGGGGTCTCAATAATACAGCTTATTGTATTTTGGGGTCTCTACCACATTTTGGGAAACTGCTAAGTCTTACACCCACCTACCCCCACAAACCCGGACATTGAACTCAACCCTGAGCCGTCAACCCTAATCAAACTTCCTCCTGCTCACATGTCTAGGCCATGTGTGTCCCAGGAGTTAGTTGCCGCTGGTGGTTTTTGCGGGTTTTGAGATCTGGGGCTTAAGATTTAGGGGCTAAGGCATTCGGTTCAGGATTTCGGGGTCTTGGGAGGATTGGATTTACTCCCTGGTGCTTAGGAGGGAATGGGGGAATGGATCCCTATAGTCGTCCCTATATAATCCCCAATAAGAATCCTATAATCCATTGCCCTTGTCTGATTGAGCCTGGCAATGGCTTGTTTTCCATCTCCTGGAACTCGACATCTTTTTTGCTGTGCTTGCCTGTCAAGCTTCGAGCGCCGCAGCTGTAGAGGAAATGAATTCTCTCCAAGCCGTGGCATGCGCTTGTCTGGCCACACGGATTTGCTGAAGATCCTTCCGTGCTGAGCCCCTAGCGGTAGTGGCAGCGTGCATATTTTTCGTCACGGACTTGCCACTTTCCGCCTCTGCCTTCGCAACAACACCTGCCACCTGCATTGGCATCGTCTGCCCGGAGGCTGAGTAAGCCCCCTTCAGGGAACTTACCAACTCCTGGATTCTGTCCTCTCCAGACCTGGTCGCCCCGCTGGGTGCGCCACTGGGTGGCAGCCTGGCCTTTGCCTTTGCCAGATGCCCAAGGTGGCGCTTGTCCGCTCCATGCGGGCGCCCTGTACGATGTAGCTCGTCCATGCCTTTGTTTACAATTTAGGGATTTGGGGGCTCTGCTTAGGCTACAGCAGCTTGGGGGATAGGAGTTTAGGGTTTAGGGTCTTAGGGTTTAAGGTTTTAGGTCTTAGGGTTTAGGGAACACAGACAAACCCTGGAGTTTTTTTTCGGATTTAGGGTTTAGAGCTTTGAGCTTGCAAATTTAGGTTTAGGGCATTCAGGCTTTGTGATGTTGCCTGTGTTCGGGCGACCTGACATACCCGGCCATCTGGGTTGTACTAGTGAATAAGTAGAATAAAACCTTTGAGGTGGTACGCACTAGCCCTAGGCTGTATGGGGCTTAGGGGGTTGCAGAGAGAGTAGATGGCCGAGTAAAAGGTACTAGGATTACCAGCTTCTGAATTTTTCGGAGGAAGTTCTTCCATTTGGGGGGCAAGTTCCAGAAAGTTGCTATGAAGATGTCAGGGGGTGGGGGTCTGCATACTGCAGGGGCCTCAATATTTACCGATATCATGTTGAGGTCCGTTTGAGGTACCTTATACTATGATTACATGTACGAGCAAAGCCCGTCATCATCCTGGAAAAGGTTTGTTGAAGCCTATTTCTGGATTTAAGCTTTTTGGGGCCCCAACACGTCGATATTTAGATGCTAGGAGCCTTAACATCATCCCCCCACTCTGCTTCGACCCAAGTTAGGGTTTAGGGTTCAAGGTTCTAGGGTTTAGGGTTTGAGGTTTAGGCTTTACAGCTTAGTGTTGAAGATCTTCATCCCTGCATCCTGTGTTTGTGGCTTCGGGAACCCCAGGCCCTGTAATGGAATCATACTCTTACCGAAGGCAAGCCTGACAACCCCTAAACCCTAAACCCTAAACCCTGAACCCTTAGGGGTATAGAGTTCCGGGCTTCAACTTGTCCTAAAGCCTACCTGGGCCCCTAAAGTGGTAGAGTCATGGCCCAACCACTAAAACTCAGCCCAAGAGGCCATTATTGCACATACCTTTTGGGGTTCAGGTAAGCCCTAAACCGTCACAATGCTAACAAACATGGTAGTTCCCCTAAACAAGGGGATCTCATTATGGACCCAAAAATACTATAATCCCTTTTAGCCCAAATTTTGGGAAACCCCCAATAAATTGAACCCAAATCCTCAAGTGTCATGAACTCACTCGTCTACGCTCCTCTCGGTCTCGCCAGGCGTATCCGAAGGAGTTACGATGCTGCAGTCCTCCCAGTGGACGAAGGCACAGGGGGCTTGAGCTTCAGGGATTAGGGTAGCATTTAGGCACCGAGGGTGTAGCATTTAGGCATAGGGGGTTAGGTTGGGGAATGTCAGATTGAGGATGTCGGCTGAACGCTACACCATAAACTCAAACTTTTTTGGGCTTCGTGTTCAAGAACCAGCGATCCCTTTCTGGATAGAAACAAGACACCCATACCCCCCTAAACAACCCAAAGCAACCCACGCTTCAGGGGAAGAGCTGGCTTCTAGACGCTAATCCCGCCAACCCAAGACCCTACAGGTAAAACAATGGCACGAAACCTATAACAAATGGGTCAGGTATGCAAAAGTTCTACAGGTTCTTGCGGCCCAAGATTTCCAAACATGCCATCCCTTCAAATTAGTAGCACGGACGCCCAAACAGGGCCCTACAAACACTTGGACCCAAACAAGTAGGGGAGAGTAGTAACCCAAAACCAATAAGATCGGCTCCTTTCTGGATCCCTAGTATACTGCGGCCCCTGATATTTAGGTTCCCCAAAGAGCAGCCAGATCGTTTACTGCCCTCGACAACTACGAGGCGATCTTGTTGGCAAGCAAGGCCCTTCGTTCTGATAAATGAGAGTGTACAAGGAGAGAGCCCTGCGTTCTAGATATACTCTCTTCCTAAATCCTCAACCCTAAAACCCGAAACCCTAAGCCCTGAACTCGCAACCAAGTTAAGACACCCTCAGCCATACAGTAGCCTGGGTATTTCGGCAGCCCAAGACAACAAAGCCCGCCCCAACCTCTAAGTCTGAGGAGGGGTGGCGCGGGGTGGGATGGGGGAGTGCTTTGCGGAATCCATTTTCTACTGAACAAAAATGACAAGCCCCAAACCGGCCCAAACCGTAGTACCTCTTAAAAAATATGCCCGCCCCAAAAATGGCCATAAGCTGGGTTCCCTGCTGGTTAGGATCGAGATAGGGTCCTGTATTCCCTGTGCCTCCTTTCAAAGGACCTTCAAGCCCCTATAGTCTCCCTTAAGTAGATNNCCTAAGCCCTGAACCTTAAACCATACATCTTCAACGCGCGGCACCTGGCTTGTCTGGCCAGGATCCAGGCTCCAATGTCGAACCTGAAGGCAGCCCAAGCAAACCCTGAACTCCCCTCCTTTGTGGCACCTGGGATTACTAATGGTTGAAGGAACCCGTTTATATAGGGTTACAAAAGGGTTCCACGGGCTATAATGAAGTTCCTGAAGAGGTGTACTGTAATGCCTAACTCCAAACAGTAGACCCTGCATAGCATAGAAACCCTGAGCCTAATCAAATCTTAAAAATCCAGTATAAATCCCAAACCTCTAACCTCAACTCGAAACCCTCAGAAAGTCATGGGGAGTTAGTAAGTATACCCAGCACCCCTTCAAGGCACATACTAACCCAAGAACCTACTTAACTAAGTCTTCCTGACCCTAATCTCTAAACACTAAACCCTCAACCCGAAGTGGTTGACCTTCTGACCCCCGTTATAGCCTACTTTGTGGGTTAGGGTTTAGGGTTTTACGGTTTTAGGGTCCTGGGGTTGAGGGTTTTTATGGTTTAGGGTTTAGGGTTTTAGGCGACCTCCAGAAGGTGCCCCCGACATCCGAAACCACGTAGCCTACTTTGTAGGGCTCTAGGGCTACTCATGTGTGAGATAAGCTAATTACAAAGGGTTAACCCAACACCCTAAACCCTAGCATAGGGCTTAAGGGTCATGACGGGGACGTAGTAGATCACCTAAATCCAGGCTCCCTCAAAGTAGGGCAAAAGGTTAAGAGTAGGACCCGTGATACTCAAGGAAATCCCAAAAGACCAGGTACCTAGTGAATTGTGGGGCCTCTGTTGGGTTACCATGTTAGTTTGGGCAGTGTAAATTCCAGCAATGCCCAATTTTGCAGGGCTGAGCTAAGATCTACGTCTACAGTTTAGAGTTCAGGTTTTAAGGTATAGGAAAGCATCCTGAGCCCCAGTCGCAAAGGCCTTTACCCTACTGCTAGACCCCGCTGTGAAACAACAGGCCCTGAACTCTACACCCCAATACCAGCACTCCACACCCTCAAGCACTAGCTGAACCCAAACATATGCGTAACAATGGCCTCTTGGGCTGTTTGTTAGGAGTTTTGGGCCATTATTCTACCTACTCTTGGGGTCCAGGTACTTCCCGTGGGTGATGGCAATCGCCTTGCGATCCAACCCAGCCGTGAGGAGGAAGTTCTGCGCACCGCGTGGAGGGAGCCTTCCACCACAGAAGTTGCGCTTAGACATCTCCCTCAAGGTCTAGGAGTCAAGGCACGTCGTATATGAAAGATACTAGGGAGTCTAGGTGCACACTGTTTTGGTTCTTGGACCATTAGGATCTGATATACCCCCAAAACGAAAAAGCTGCAAGGTTCAAAAGAGAAGGCAGAACGGCAATTGCGCACCATAGGCACATTGAGTGGGTATTGGCAGAAGTCACGCTCTTGTGGCCTCAGTTGCTTTCGTTTGAGCTGCACATACCGCAGGTTGTCTTGAATGCACACAACAAGAGCCGTCGACTCCAACTGACAGAACATTGTTTCATGATTTCTCAGAACGGTTTGAACCACACAAAGGAACCACCCATGACCCAGAACAGGTGCTCCCTAGCTACAACAGAAATAGTCAAAAAGAATCTGATTCAAAACAACTGTGCGCTTGTCACAGGGATCATGTCCGACCAGGCTATCACAAGGACCAAGGAACCCTAGGCATATACAGGGAAGAGGAACATAGGGTCGACGTGGTGTTAAGTTTGTTGCGTTCAACAACTTAGGCTGTTCGCATTTGCGTAATTCTTTCTTATTCCAACATTCAGCTGTAGTCAACCTTAGGCGTTGCAACGCTGCTGCCCTATTTCTAAAGGTCCACGTAAGGACCCGTGATCTGACAGGATGTAGGATTTAACTCTAAGTTCCCTGGACCCCGGGCAGAAATTCTAATTTCAGCTGGTGGTTCGGATTGTGAACAACAGAAAGTAGAAATCATTTCAGGAAAATTCCAGTTCAAGGTTCAGCATCTAGTGCTGAGGCTTTAGGTCTCTAAACAGAGAATTTTCCCAAACATCCGCACGGTACTGTACCCTAAACCCGAAACCCTAAACCCTGTGACTCCTGGGACCATGGGTGAAGCTGCTCCCGGTCCTAATCCGTCAAACGTAATCGCTATTGTCACATACTAATTCCCTAAGGCTCTGGGGACTCATAATATATGAGGCTTTTGGGCCCAAAGACCATGCTATACAAGGCTTTTGGGCTATTTTGAGCCAGGGGGATTGGACTGTGGAAATTGAACCCGCATTGGCGCAGACTGCCACGTTTCCACCACTAAGCGCAACCTTCAAATCCCTGAACCCATCTCGCAAGACAGGGAGACTGCAACTTTCTGAAACTTTCTGTTTCAGACAGCGCATGCCATAGAGCTTCTCACACTAGATACGCTAGGGAGCCCAGGAGATTTGGGGTTTGCACAGAGAATATAGGGTCCCGCTTGAGAGTTGTTTCAAAAAAGCTAAGAAAACCTGAAGCCATAGATCCTAAACCCTAAACCCCTAAAACACTAAACCCTAAACCTTTTAACCAAAAAACCTGAACTCTGAAATCCTCATCCTCAATCCTATCTTGAGAAACTCTCAGGATAACCACTTCGGCGGGCCATAGCGAGCGCACACTGCCATTGCCCGAGCGAGCCCCTGACCTCATTCGAAAGAAGTTCCCATTGGGTTTTGTCTGGCTTTAGGGTTTAGGGTTTAGAGTTCAGGGTTTAGTGTGTAGTGTTTGGAGTTCAGGACGATTGTTAAAGATTAGAAATAGAAATAGGCCCACAGTATGGGCCCTTGATCCAGGGTCCCGAGTATCTACCCTACGAGTACCCGTGTGCGGCTTGAGAATCCACCTGAAAAGGCTAGTCAAAGGCCCATTTTGGGAGGGGCCATACTTCAAACCTGAAAGTCATTCCAGCTTTGAATCAAATTGTAGATGGGTGCCTTCATGTATTAAGACAGAAAATGCATGTTATCGCAAAGCGCTACCCGGCTTTGCATGATATGTTTTGGGGGGCAGCTAAGGGATAATGCTGACGTATTTTGGATGTTTGACCTAGGGAATCTGAACTACTTCCAAAGCTTTACATAACGCTCGGGATCCAAATAGCCCAATGCAGGTAATATTTACCGACTTTGGGCCCCAAAGTAAGTATTATTGGTTAGCTTCCCAAGGGGAAGGCTAAACCCTGAACCCCAAGACTCTAGACCCTTTTCCGCTTTACAGCCACGTTCTTTATACTCTGAGGCTCTTGGGATGATACTGGGCCTTCCTCTAGGGTTTAGGGTTTAGGGGGCGGCTTCTTGGGCAACAGAGTTGGGATCTCATTCCCGCAGGTCCGGGAGCCCTCGGGTAAACCTGCACCTCAATTGGGCCCCCTAAACAAGCCCTGAACTCTATGAACCCTAAACCCCAAGACATTGAAACGCATCTCAATCTCTCAATGTCATGCCCATCCGTTGGGATGTTTTGAATTAAGAAGTACATCTGGGAGCTGCCAAAAATCAGAGCCTCTTTTTGGAGAAGTCCCTGTAATAAGGGTTTGTAATGTATTTGGGTCATTGAGGGCCCCAATTTATGGAAACTACCAGGTAGAAATCTGTGACCCTTCTCCAATTCATTCATCGTCCACTTTGAACTTATGGGAGGCAGTCACGTGAAGGTCTCCTTCGGTATTTAGGGTTTAGCTATACCTACACTGCCATTCTCTGATCTGAAAAACACACTATAAAGCCTTGTAGATTCAAGTCTTTATCCGTGATCCCTTCCCTTGAACCCGGCCGGCAACCGCAATACCCTTTATCCGAAGCCTGTAAATACAGGGAAGGGCTCCCTTGTTAGGGCAGCTTTATAAATAGGAGGCCAGGACCCTCACGAACTGCAACAAGGGATTACCCTAAACCCTAAGCCCTTAACCCACAAAAATATCAGCTGATTCATGTGAATTTCGAAGCTCGAAACAAGGCCATTGAAGCACCAGTCCCTAGAACAACACTATTTGAGCCAAAGTCTAAGCTCCTAATATCCCCCTTGCAAAGCCCTATAACTAATACTCCCCTAGCATACTCCCTATATAACCCCCCTTCATGGAGTTTCGGCTATGGCATCTTGGGAGTTACGTTTACCATTCGTCTACCCACCGAAAAGCCCTCGTTTGCGGTGGCTGGGGGCCCCCGCAGCAGTGAGGCAGTGGAGTCATCCCAGGTGACTTGCGGCACACCTGAAAAATCAATTCCAAGCGGTCGTTACACGGTTGAGGGTTTAGGGTTTAGCCTATAATGGTTTAGAACTTAAGGTTCATAAGGGTTTGGGGCCTAGGGCTTATTAAGGTTTAGGGTTAAGTGGTTTAGGGCTTATCCATAGTTTGCGGGGTGCATAGGTCCTGAATTCGCGAGTCCTTGAAACTTGTCATATTCATTGTGGATGTCCATGACAAGCCGTACAATCCTCCAAAAGAACTAAAACTGACCCTGAATCGTGGCACTAACGCCTCAATCCTAAACCCCAAACCCTACTCGCAAAAACAAACAGTTGTAAGCACCATATACCGACCCAGAACATACTCCCCACCTATGATTGTTAGTAGGGGAGGGAGTGCCCAAATTTTGGAAAACAAAACAACTGTACAGCCCAACGTTCTCCAAGTTTCCATATAACTGTCCATCTCCTGGCCACTTCTTGACTTTCCACTGCTGATATAATCCAATGCCTCACCATTTGGGACCATGAGCAGGCAAGCGCGCACAATATGCATCCTTAGGATGGCGATCTGCAAGCCTAAGCTCTCAATACCTAGTTGCGAGTTTCCTAGGCCAAAGATGTCTACACTTTTTACAGTTTACCATAAGATCGTAGGCACCACAAAAGGTAATCCCTGAGACGGTTCTGACATAATGCCCATGTAGCCTGCTTAGAGAATTGCCTGCACCC
>CAJNIZ010045057.1:2829-17664 GCA_905231905.1 Symbiodinium pilosum
GGGGTTTTCACACGAGCCCAAATGTTGTCCCCACTTTGGAGCCCATATCCACTGACAGCAAACAGCAGCAAGAATCGAATGTCCTGAATCTTTCTTAACATAAGAAAACCCCGGTAGACCTACAATACCTACTATAGAAGCTCCAAAGAGATCCCACTATACCTCGAATTTTAGGGTTTTGGGTTTAGGGTTTTGGGGCCTCGAATCCTCCTTGTAGGAAGTCCCAACTGAAAGCTCCGGATTTTGGGATTTCCCCGAGGTGATGGTCAAGGACCTGGCAGCAGCGGCAAAAGCCATGAAGATGCCGATAGATGCCTTAGAGTCAAGGCTGCACCCTAGAGTAGGGTTTATAATATATACCTTAAATGGACCCCCCCACGCAGTAATAGTGACTATAAGGGATAATAGGGATTGTATTAGGGTCCTCTTATATTCTTATTATACCACTATTACAGGGTGGGGGGTCCTCCTAATACAGATAAATATATATATATGTATATATAATTGTAGAATTATATATATATATATGAGCCAGAGTCCAAACTCCTTGAAGGGGTGTATATAAGGGATTATATAGGGGACTACTATAGGGGGTATTAAGGGGGATGCTAGGAGCTTAGAGTATAGCACAAATAGGGATACAGCTATGAGTATTACTGCTACCGTTATTGCTACAATTCACTATAGAGTCAGGGCTGCAACCGACTGTGTGCCCGTCGTCGTCGTCATCGTCGTCGTCGTCATCGTCGTCGTCGTCGTCGTCGTCGGCGGCGGCGGTGGTGGTGGTGGTGTACAACTACTACAACTAATTGCTGTCCTTATTCTAATACTGTAATGCGCGCGGTTTAGGGCTTAGGGATTAGTATTGGTATTTCTTCCTCTCTTACTATTATTAGCATGAGTCTTATTACTAGTACTACTACTGCTGTCACTACTACCATTAACAGTTGTTGTGAGGAATAGTTCAGATGGCGTTGTGCTTCTGGGATTTTGTCTTGGACTCTTCGCTTGCGCGAAAGACCTTACAAGGGAAAGTACTTACATAAGGGGGTGTACGGATTCTGAACTGATGTTAATTCTGGGTCTGACTCTTGGGTCCCACCTTAAGCCCTGCACTGTCGATGAACGGGCATTCTCGAGGGATCACTTCAGAATTGCGGACGGAGGGTCGAGGACAAGCAAACATGAAAATCTTTTGCCTGGCTTCTCACATGTGTGCAAGCGGTCTAGAAGGCCAAATCCTCGATACATCTTGATACCAATGCTGGCAGTGGGAAAACAGTTCGTTGTATGTTTCATTGTTGCAAAACCGAAAAAAGGGAGGCGGCATTTGTGTTGTAACTAGCCGTTTTGCACCTGGGCAAGGACAAGCCAGTAGCGCTCTTCGCCGTTTACCACGGACACTTTGGGCCAAAGCTCCTGAGCCAAACATAATCCCTTCTCTCCCCTAATTTACAAACCCTGTTGCATGTTGCGAGACAAGTTGCTCTTGCTTGTAGAAGGTGTTGAATAGTCAGGGAAAGTATTTACTATGCTTTGGGCCTGTTGCGCTAGAAAGTTGCTTGCTGGAGCTTAGTAGAGAAAAAGGGAAGATAGAATATAGGGATTGCATAGGAATGAAATTCCCTCACCAGTAAGGTTGTTGGTAGGCATGTTCCAGCTGTGCCTTCATACTCCAGCAGGTTGCCTCACCCGAGTTGAATTATTATTGTTATTATTACTATTACTGTTATTATTACTATTTTCTTACTATTATCACTATTATTACTATTATTACTGTTATTATTATTATTAAATCATGCTGCTAGCTATGTTGAGAGACGGGGGATATTACCCCCAAATAATGGGCTATATAGGGATACTGGAAAAGAACATGGTAACTGCCATTCAGGATTTAGGTGCGAGCTATCTTGTACCCATCTCCTTGTTGAAGCCTCCCTGCTCAGAGTGCAGCCCAACGACGCCTGACCAACTGCTAGGTTAGATAGCATGAATACATAGCTCTTTAGCGGTGCTGTCAGTGGCTGTCGTTGCAGTGCGTGTCATGCAGCTTAGCACGTAGTAGGCAAGTTCGCCCAGGAATTCTGGTGCCACATTTGTGGAGTAATTGCGGGCCAACAACAAGTGTCTCCACGCACTAAGGTGCGCAGAGTTTTGCGCGCAGAACTTTCACAAGAAACTGCTTCCGCGGCTCACGCAGCTCAGCTACATAGATAAGTTTCAGGCAGTATTCCTACCTCTAAAATGTAGGAGCGTTCTGCAGAGAGAAGCAGTGGACTCGCAGAATTGTTCCTCGCCATGGCTTCTGTCATTATGTAGGGCCGCTTTGGGTTCAAGTATACAAATAATACTAACAATGGCGAATCAAATGGAAAAGGAAATGGAACATGAAATCGAAAGTGGGGTTGCCCCAAAGTCTGTAAATATTACCCACAGTGGGCTACTTGGATCCCCCAAGGGATGGATAGATATATAGCAGGATGCAGGGATTTGGATTTCAGGGTCATGGCTTGCTTGGTGGACCCTTTAGGAATCTAGTCTGCATGACTCAATGTCATCTTCATCCCAATAATAACAGTACTAGCAGTAATAGCAGTCTTAATAGTAATCATGTCAATAGCAACAATACTAATGACAACAATAGTAGTAACAATAAGAACGAATAAAACCGTAATAGCAACAGCAGTAACAGCAATAACAAGAACAACAGTAATAAAAATAATACTAACAATACCAATATCCATAATAGCAATAGCTTGTCCAAGGAAAATCTCGGCACTGCGGGATCAGACTGTGGAAGAGCAGACTCTCAGCTTAAGTGAGCTTTAGTTTGGCATGTATTGGACTCTATCGGACCTCCTTAAAACTTGTACATATATATATAGGGTTTAGGGTTAAGGGACTAGGGTTTAGGGTTTAGGGTCTAAACTCCTTGAAGGCTTATATCCAGGGTCATATAGGGAAGTATATGATATAGGGGTTACTAACGAGGATACTAGGAGTTGAGACTGTAGCCCATGGGGATTTGTAGGGATCTATAGGATTATACATGGATGTGAAGAGGTTACGACATAGTGCGAAACCACATTGAAAAGGACCTGAAGATTTAAAGGAAACTGGGATGGTTTTGTAGTATATAGATATTTTTGTTTACATGAGAGCTGTCAAAAGTGTGACCCGTTTTGTGGGAACGATATTGCGCAGCAAAGTCCCATGCATTCAAGTCGGATAAGAAATCTGTTCCGTCGTCCATGTAAGCCTGGAATGAGCTTTAGCATAGGATCGGATTCTTTGCGTGTTGCAGAGCAGCCGGGGGGGACTTCAGAGTATCGTTGCCACATGTTTATAAGGGACCTGGAGCCGCAAAGAACAGATAAAGAGAACATGTGGAGTAAGGGAATAATGGCAAATTAAATGGAAAAGACGGACCATGAAATGGATTATTGGTGCATATAAGGATAAGGGTTTAAGACTTCTCTGTTCCCGCAGGTAATGCTGGACCCTAAGCCCTGTATCTCCTGAGGATTATTTGGAGCTCTTTCCGTTGTATTTATCCTTAGCAGGCGGCCATCTGCAATATCCGAGTCATGAGAAGCTGCAGAGGGACTTGAATGGGAACCCTTCACAGGGAACCCCAAGAATATAGTAGGAATAGAATTGGAATATACCTGCGTGGGGCGTGGGTCCTTACATCTTATATTAACATTCCTACTACATCCCTGGGGTTCCCTTTTTGGGCCCTAAGCCAAACCCAACAGCCTAAATCCTAAGCCCTAAGCCTACACCTTAAGCCGTAAACCCTCAACCCTCAGCCCTAAACCCACCCTAAAACCTTAAACCCCAAACCCACCAGTAGTACAGCAGACCGAGAAAGGATGCCCCACTTCCTTGCCTGTCTTGCTGACCTTGAACGAAGTCGGTGTTCCAAACTAGAGGTTTAGGGTGTAGGGCTTTAAAGGGGATATACGGGTTAGATAAGTGTATATAGGGATATATAGGGTTTAGGGATTCCCCAAAATTAGATGTACTGTTTTGAGGGGTCCCACCTTATTTTGGGAAACTACCATTTGAACTTGCACATAGGCAAGTTATAGTGGGTTTAGAAGCATTACCCCCCATGATGGAGAACCAAATGACAAGCACATGGAAAACCCTAAACCCTAAACCTTAGACCCCTAACCCTAGGAAACTGAGTTTGGGGCTTCGCCCCACCCAGACTCAATCAGGGTGCGGGCCAGCATCAGCGCTGCGCTTGCAGACTTAGATGCCGAATTCCTCAACAAGTTCCGCACCGCCCCTTGCCGGTTTGGGGTTTAAGGTTGAGGGTTTAGGGTTCAGGGTATACGGTTCAGGGTTTAGGTTTAGGGTTCCGGATTTAGGGTTAGCTGGCTTCGTTCAGGGCGATGACCCTTCTGGTGCGTAGAAGGGAGGAAAGCCGTTTCTGCTGAAGTAGCTTAGGACGCCTAACTTAGCGGAAGGTTCAGTCTGCTTGCAGACTTTGCCACTATGCCAACTAGGCGCGAACTGAAGGCCCCCCCAAATTGTGTTCAGGGTAGGTGGGGGCACCAAACAGAAGTAGGGTTTGGGGGATGTGGCTGATATAGAGTTTAGGGGACATGTAAGCCCAATAATGGCAAATCTCATGGACAAGATGAAATGGACCCTGTAAATAGATCAGGGTTTGTGGGATTAGTGCTTCCAAAAAATCAGGGGGCCCTTCATGGGGATCCCTGTAGAAAGGACGACTATAGTATTCTGGCGTCGAAATTGAGGTCCCCCTATTTGTGGAACCTACCGAAGGCATCGAGGTAGCAGCAGTTCAGTGTTAATGCGTGCGTGGCAAGCTTTATTAGAGAACACTGATATCATGGGTTCCCTGGCACTCCCCTATACCCTAAACCCTAATACCCTAGTACCCAAAACCCTAATGCCCTAAACCCTAAACCCCTCGTTTCAGGTTCCTCCATCATTTGATTTTTAAGCGGGCACTACAGGCCAGAGGCACGTGGTAGTGCAGAGGTGGCAAGGTGTTTAGGGAACCATGGGTAGTAGACATACAGACAAAAACTTCTCATTGCAATAGCCTTGCTCCCGTGCTGCTTGCTGCAAGATACCTTGTAGCAGGACTTTGTATGAGCTCATGCGGAACCTGGATTATGAGTGGGCTTCAAAACCCTATAGTCCCCCCTAAGTAGATAGAATATGGCTTTGGCATTGGGTATATTCTAATAAGATCCCCATATACCCCATTGTCTATCTACTTGAGGGGGACTCGAGGCTTCTGAGCCCCAGTTTTGGGAGAAGGGAAGAACCACTGTTCTGCCTTCCCAGGATCGCTCAGGAAGCTGCTTGCAGCTGGCGCTCCTGTCGGGAAGGCAAGACCATTGATGATGCTCAAGATCAGGATGTGAAGCTGCAGTCTAAACTCCTTCAAGGGGATTGTATAGGGGGTTTTATAGGGGACTACTATAGGGGCGGATGCTAGGAGTTCGGATTATAGCTCATGTGAAGTTGTGATGCTTTAACTTAATGGTGATGGTGTCTGCGACGGTGGTGACGCTGATGGTTGCGTGAGAAGGGGCTGCCACGATCGTTGTCTGGGAGTTGATATGGTAGTTTCTACAAATGACCCCCTTATGGGGAAGCCGAAACAGTGACCAATGGAGTTTGGAAACCCCCATATCACCACTGTTTTCATAGTGTTGTTAGGGCTGATGGGTGTTATTCCCTGCAGCTTCATTCCTTTTTCAAGCTGCAATTTCTTTGAAACATCTTAACACGTGAACGTCCTCTAACCCGCCCTATCGAGACCTGAATCTGAAGCCTGGAAGCCCTTCAGACACAGATTGCGGAAGTGAACACTTCCATGTTAAGAGGCCCTGAAGTTCCTAAAGCCTTGAACGTGACACATCAGGAGTTCCCAAACCCAGAACTCTAAGCCTCGTAACAGGAGGGGGGTGGGGGCGAGCTCTAGCAATAGTACAGGAGACCCAAAGCGCAACATGTTTTCACTTGCCTACTGTAGCTACTAGGAGCATTGGAGACTCAATGCCGCAACAGCAACTTAATTTTGATGTTGATATGCTATGCTACTATCTGTTTCTTAAGGGACACAGTTTCAGGTGTTTCCATGATAGCAGGGATCCCTATAAACGCATATACTAAACTGTCCCCCTTCAAACAAGGTACCCAAAATTGCTGGAAACACGAAGTCTCCGTTATTATGCTATTCCAGTTTCCATTTCATGTTCTCCTTTATTGCAGACTCCTATAGAACACTATATAAGCCCTTATACTTAGCCTGCGTAGGTTTGAATTTATGGAACCCATTTTGGGTAGGATATTGATTTACTCACCAAAAAGCATAACCCAATACAATCCCCATCAACAATACTACTTCCAACAGCCCTGAAGCCTTACAACCTTCATATAACCCACATCAAGCCTCCATATCTCCTTGGAAGGGACACCTATACTCTCCAATAAGCTTCCAAACCTGCAAGGCGGCTATTCGCCTGTGGCCTGGGCGTGGGCAACAGCGTACTTTGCTCCAGTATCCTGGCTTTAGGGTGGAGGGGTTTGGGGTTTGGGGCGTAGGTATTGGGGTGTTGTGGGTTTGGGGCCTCGGGTTCAGGGTTTTGGGGTTTTGGGTTTCATGCCCTTATTGGCTGGGCTGGGAGCATTCGTAAGGTGGGGCAGGTAAATATTCCCATGAGTTGTAAAGGGTTTCGGGGATTTGGGAGTGCAAGGTTTCAGGGGCTTTGGTGCGGCAAGGGCTTCAGGGATGTCACGTTGTAAGAGTTGCAGAGAAGTAGGGTCGCAAGGGGTTTCAGGGATCTAGAGTGGTAAGGGTTTCGGGGGTTAGGGCTTACCATGTTCTAGAGTAGCAGGTCTGCAAGCGTAACCGCATTATTCCTGACCAGACTGATGAGCGTATCTAGTATCGCGAGCGTAGGCATCATGCTAACGACGTGCAGGTCCCACACATATGCACAGTATTCTGGGAAACCGATATCTGGGACGTCAATGCTATTGTTTCAGAAAAGAATCGCCATGTGAGCTAGAATCTAAACTCCTAGTATCACCCTTTATAACCCACAGCCCTAGAGTAGTCCCTTATATAAAGCCCCTGTATAGCCCCGTGCAAGGAGGGGTAGAGAAGGGTAGGGGCTTTGTCATTTGGGAGGAGAGCTACTCTACTGCCATTGCGGAGTCTGAACTAAGAGGCCGCAATCAGCAAACCGTACAGTAGCATGAATTCCATGCCCAGACCTTGGTAACCTGATTCAAGCTTCTCACCAGCAATCCTAAGAAGTCATGAGCCCTAACCGTAAACTCTAAACCCCAAACCATAACCCTAAACCCCAAACCCCAAGGCCCAAACCCTAAACCCTAAACCCCACACCCTAAACCCTAAACTCCAAACCCTAAATCCTAAACCCCACACCCTAAACCCTAAATCCCAACCCTAAATTCCAAACCCTAAACCCTAAACTCCAAACCCTGAACCCTAGACTGCAGTTATGAGCTTCGCCATGCCAAGGCGAGGGGCCTGACGAAGCTTTGCACCAGATCCTGAGCCCAGAAACAGAAAGCGAGGCACTTCGCCAGAGACTTTAGGGTTTAGGGTTTAGGGTTTTAGGGTTTAGGGTTGTACGGTTTTAGGGCTTAGGATTTAGGGGTTTAGGGTTTAGGGTGTAGGGTATATGAAGAAGTTTCAATTATGAGTGCGTCGAATTAGGATTGTGTAGCGGTATACACGGAGACTTTGATGAAGTTGTACGTTGAGGGTATCAGGTTTAAGGGTAGGATGCAGGGTTCCTTACACATGTTTGGTGCATGTGTGTATATGTACGTATGTTGTGGCACTCTTTAGGATTTATTTAACTACCTGCTCAAACTTTCATTCAAAAAGACCTAGTAGAATTATCTTAAGATATAACAACAACCATGTCAGCGGTCAACTCCCGTTTGTGACGAGTTCCGTATACCATCTGTTGAAAGCTGCCTGAACTTTTGTACTTCGAGACACAGCCGACCACAACCAACGTGGTTTTTGGACCGTACAAACCCTCCCTCACATATGCACATATTTGGTGTCCAGTTTGGGGGGTCACAAGTGAAGACCATGAGTCACATGAAAAGATTTCCATTGGGGCAATTGGGATCCTTTAATCTCCAATAGAGTCAATAGATTGCAAAATTGTTTGTGCTTTGGGGGCATAGAAGTTTGTAAGAAGAGAATACTAATTCACTTGGTTCCTACTCATGTGTGGATTTCTCCAAATGAGGAGATCCTGCAGGAACCTCTGGGTAGAGGTGGTTTAGGACGGGAGTATAGAAGCTTCCCTGCAACCACTATTTTATAGGGATTGCTTCGTGCAACTCCCATGGAAGGACAAGGGATTCCATTGCGGAGCGCCTCATTTTTGGCACTCCGGGTTCAGGGTCAAGGGAGTAGCCTTTCCCCCCCCTGATGGCGATGAATATTGTGAACGAGAAGCATAGGCATTGTTGGTTCCGTCAGGCACAACAGAAATTTCTAGTCTCCACAGAGATTCAGGCATCAGGTAGTTTACAAAACTGCTCCAGTGGTTTGGCTATTGATAGCTCTTGACCAACCTGACACAGCTAAACTTTAAGAAGGACAATAACTTTTTGGCACTGCACCCGTGAGTCCAGAGTTTGGGCTCCAGTATATGGGCCAATTGGGATTATATTGGGCTCACACAGGATTATGTTGGGTTATATGGGGTTTATATAGGGTTGTATTGGGGTTATTGGGCTTATATAGGGTTATATTGCGGTTATATTGGGCCAATACCGTTGCCGCACCAAAGATACCGGATTCGACCCTCGTGGTTTCAACATGTGGTTCGGTCTTGACCAGCTCTTGGCCCGGACACTAACGGCTTTGCCTTGCTGGTTCTTGGTAGGGAATAAGGGCATACAATCCCCATACAATCCCCACATAGCATATTCCCATATTCCCTCCTAAGAGCAAGCAAGTTGTTCCGAATTCTGACCGCAAAGTTGGGGTGCAGCGCCTGCTTTTTTGGAGCTAGCTGCTGGCTACTGTGTCGATATAATCTAGACATGAGGTGGACCCCCACCCTGTAATAGTGACTATAAGGGATAATAAGGATTATATAAGGGTCCTCCTATATTCCTCAGGGTGGGGGGTCCTCCTAATCTAAACACGCCAAAGCATCTATTGCAACGCCGGTCATGGTTCCCCCTTTTAAGTACCCCGAGAAGACTTGCCAAAGCTTGAGATTTAGTAGTTACTATATATTTAAGGATCCAAGTATACAAAGAATACCTACATTGGGCGCAAAAGTCTGTAAACTTACCTAAAGTGGGCTGTTTGGATCCTTTTTTTTTCTCTATAAACTCCTAGTTTTGTTTTCATTCTCCATTTGCTTTTCCACTTGATTCTCCATGTTTTGGGTAATACATTGGGCTATTTGGATCCCTGAGCCTTACACCCTACAGACCCAAAGCCTTATGCTACCTGCATTGGGCTATTTGAATCCCTCAAGCGAAGCCCAATACCCCTGAACTAAGGAAGATAGCTTAAATCATATTAGGGACCCTTGTACTATTTAGGGTATATTTTAGGTGGACCCCCCGCCCAGTAATAGTGACTATGAGGGATAATAGGGGATATATCAGGATCCTCTTATATTCTTATTATACCACTATTACAGGATGGAGGGTCCTCCTAACCCTAAACCCTAAACCGCCTCAATTGAGGGATGTTGGGCTTTTTGGGGGTACGCCTTTAGTGCGGAGGCCAAGCGAATCGAGGCAGCAGGCGGAGGCCTTGGCAGAAATAAGTGAGGAGCTATATGAGCCCTTAAAGGAGGTCTATGTAGGAATATATAGGGGTTTAGGATTTAGGGTCTAAACTCCTTAAAAGGTTTTTTATAGGATTATATAATGGTTTAGGGTTTAGGGTCTAAACTCCTGAAAGGGGGCAATATAGCGATTATACAAACGAGTAGTATAGGGGGTACCAAGGGGGCTACTAGGGGTTTAGACTATTGCTCATATATGGGTAGGTTTCGTATGTTATGGGAAGTATGTAGAGGTAGGTTCCCCAAATCAGTTTCAATAGCTTGGGTCCTTTTTGTAATGCGGGTGCCCCATTTTGTTCCTAAACCCTAAACACTAAACCCTAAAACCCTAAACCTCAAACCCTCATTGTCCCCAGACAGCGCCTCCGCAAACATGGTTTGTGGTCTGAGACAGCTTGCCCAAGCATAGCAGAGGCTGCAATCTGACGGTAGTATAGGCATATAGGGATTACATGCGCATATGTATGTATGTCTGTATGTATGTATGTATGTATGTATGTATGTATGTACATACATCTATATATATATACACATATTTATGCGTATACCGACTTCGTGTTTTTCTTGCTATCAATTTGTACAATGTTTGGGCTGCAGTTTCAGGATGTGGGAAGTACTCCAACTACTCAGTTCAATGCCACCAAGCTGCTAGAGTTTCATATTGGAGGACGTTACGGTGTTTTCCCTACACCCTAAATCCACCCTAAACTTTGAACCCAACCTCAATCCCTAGACCCATTGAACCCTCACGGTCTAAGCACTTTATCTCACCGCGGCTGTTCTTGCATGCCTGAACATCGCAAGTCTCTCAAAATAATCTTCATGTAGGACGTAAGAAGAACTCCCCATAATCGCCTTATACCCTCGATGTATCCCCAGGGTCCCTGGAGGCCCGTTTTTTGAGAAACCCGCCCACAAGAGTTTTCAGACGCTTGGCGATTCCCCGAGTGTAGGTTGTCGTTGAAGTAGAAGCAATGCCAAGCATATTGTTTGAGCTAGGCTTTGGATTCGGAAGTTTGACACTTCAGAGAGTACCGCGCTTCTTGTACAACTGACCACCCAAATGTCACAATCCGGTCAGGTGTGAATAACAGGAGAAAAAACTTCCGGTGAAACTAGCTGCACAGCGCACCGCAACTTTAGACCCGCCTCCCGAGTCTTAAATTGAAACCTGCCCATTGTCTAGCTGAAGAGCAGGTGTAATGGAGGTCGCCCCCGATGTGCTCCACGTGCCTTCGGCTGTGAAACAGGCATGCTCTTGCGGCATGGCGATTAGAGGAGCCTTGATTTGGATGTAAATTCTTGTGGGATTTGAAACATTAGTTACGGCCCAACTGCCTGAACCGTAAAGCTCTTAGCTAGTGGCGAGGTCGTCAAAATTATGGCCCCTTTTATATAGGCCACCCCCCAGAAACCGGGACCACAACTTTTGACCACTTACCAATGACATTAGACCCTATATAATCCCTATAATATGGGAGTTTCCATTTTATTTTCCATTATCCCTACAAATATACTATGTAACCCTATATACTATAGTAGTTCCCACCGAAGCTTCGGCTGGGGACTCTTTGGCGCTTCTGGCTGCTGAGGTAGTCGGAGCAGATTTCGAGCAGCGGTTGAAGGACGCAACCTCACTACACAAGGTTTAGGGTTTAGGGTTTCCTGGGAGGATCTAGACAGCGGGTTACATAGGGATCATGGTAAATAAAATGGAAACTACTATAGTCTATAAGGTTATATAGGGGTTATATAGGGACAATGGAAAATAGAGTGGAAACTACTGTAGTATAGGGATTATCTAGGGGATTCCGGGGAGGATCTTGACAGTAGACCACCCTTAATTCAGGGTTCATTGAAACTACCGCAATAGTAGTATAGGGTTAAGTTTGGAGACCAGTTTCTAGATCCTTCCAGGCGTCTGAAAGCAAGCTTCACAAAAATATAAGGAAGAGGTTTGGGAGACTTGCTCATACATGGATACAATCGTTGCAACATGTGTAGGGGTAGGGATGCCTGTTCTAATCAAGCGCGACGTAATGTCTCCGCAAGCAATGCGTCGACTTCTGGAAAGGTGTCGAGTTTTCAGCCTTCGTGGTAGGTGGAAGAGAACGTTGAAACTGATGGTCCCAACCTTTGGCCGGATAACGGGATGGAGTTCTGCTATACTCTACATGTCGGGTCAACCCCAGGGCCTTGCACCAAGCGCGTTATTTTTGCACAACAACCGTCTGCCCTTGGTAGCTTTTTCGTTCGTTCATCTCCCAGAGTTCACACTGGCCTCGCGTGCCCTCTAGACTGATCACTTCTCGTCATGGAGCCACAACACCTCGTAATACACTGTGCAGGAACGTTATAGCCTTATGAGCTGTGTTGTCTATCAGGGGAAGGATATGGAATGATGAGATATCTATCTACACTTCATCAACTACATAGCCATCCGCTTTCTGCAGGAGTTCCGTATCCAGTCCGCCTCCGGCTTGGGCTGTAGCCTGTCGCCGCCCATGACGTCGCCCTTCCCGCGAGCGCGCCTCGCATGTCATGGCAACCACTACCTGGACCTGAAAACATATATGGAAACCCCAATCCCTATAGGGGATTATATAGGGTTATATAGGGGTTATATAGGGATAATGGGAAAAATGGAAACTACTATTTAGGGTTTAGGGTTTAAGACTATAGCTCATATGGAAACCCCAATCCCTATGAACCACTCTATAATCCCAGGTTCCATCCCTTGTCCATTCACATTCGATGCTCCATAATGTTCCCAAAGCTGCTTAATCTACATACTTTGGGGGTCCAGGTAGGTCTACAGACTAATCAGCCCTGTCTGGTTCCAATGTTTGGTTGGAATGCTGGCTTTCAGGTTTCAATGAAAGACTATGACTAGGATGCTCCTACTCCATTTCCCTAATTGGGCTTGGTTCTTTTTTGGGCCGCCTGACAGAAGTTGCTTTAGGGTTTAGGATTGTATGAACGTTGCATCTAGGCAGCTGGATCTGGAATTTTAAATGAGTCTATAGTGATGGTGCTCGTGTCATGCCAGATGATCCAGAGAGCCCATGATGCATGGGGTCCTGTGTGCTACAGCGGCAAGCCTTCGCAAGCAGCTTATAATAATGATAGTAGTAACCATAATAATAATAGTAATCTTAATGCTAGCAATAAGAGTAGTACTAGTAATAACTACAGTAATCTTAATCATAGCAATCAGAGTAATAATGACAATACATACTAACACGTAATCATATGAGCCATCGTCTAAACTCCTAGTATCCCCTTAATAACCCCTATAGCATAGTCCCTATATAACCTCCTATATAACCCCCTCTAGGGAGTTAAGACTATAGGTCATATGGCCACAACCATGAGGCCAGTCCACAAACTACAAACCTCGCAGCAATTTTTCTGACCTGCAAAACCCCCAAAAGTCAAGAGCCCCAAAAGCCCTTCACGAGATAATTTGCCTGAGTGACCTATCTAGATTCTAGATGTTTTCTATCCCCAGAATATAGCCCCTAACTAACGCTATTATAGTAGTTTCCATTTTCTTTTCTATTAGCCCAATATTACCCCCCACATAACCCCTATATAACCCCCCTAGTCATAAGATCCCAACCTTTGAGTCAGGACTCTTCCTGATATCCCAGGCTTGGCGACCGGGAGCTGAAAATCCCAAACAAGGTGGTGCTGGCGGAGCCAGAGGCCCTACAGAGCCTTGCAACTGGGTTTAGGGTTAGGGGTTTAGGGTTACTGGTGTAGGGTTTAGGGGTTTAGGGTTATAGGGGTTGGTTAGGGGTGGTTTAGGGTTAGGGGTTTAGGGTTGGGGGTCGGTTAGGGGTTTAGGGAGTTATAGGGTTTAGGGATAAAGAGATGTATGCTATGCTATCATCGCCCAGCTTAAGGTTGCACGGGGTGTGCATGTGGTGCATTTTGGGGCTATCGAAAAATGGGATGCTAGCCAAAAAACGCCCCCTGATCGATAAACGGGCCCCGACTATCCTACTTAGTCCCATTTCATTCATTAGCCTGACAAACAGACTGAGGGGGTAGATTGGCTAGAACTTAAGTCCCCGGGCATATCCCCTGGACATTTTGTGTGCTCAGCCTCATCAGTCCGAACTCCCATAGTTTGATGCTACGTTGGTTCTGAACTTCTGGATGACTGTATGGCCTTATGCGACTTACTGATTCTTAGTAGGGAATGAGGGTCTGTAAGCCCTATATCGCCCCCATAAAATACATCACTTTATGCCCTACTAAGCTCCAGTAAGGTCAGAGGAGTTCCCGAGCCGCTTGCTCCAGACTTGGCACTTAAGCTTACAGCACCCCTGAAGGCCACGGTGTGTCTCTGCGTCATTGTCGTATGTTCTTTTATCCTCATCAATATCAAAGCCGCAGGGTATCAGGTACTTGATAGCTTCAAGTGAATCTTCATACTGATTCAGATCCCCAGAAGCCGCGGAAGGTCAGAACAGTGTGGCTGGAGCGGACGCACGTTGCCTTGGCACTCTACTGCCTGCGGCTTAAGAGCTTACAAGGGCTCGCTGGGCTTTAAGTGATGAACCTTTCAAGGATGGGAAGCTTCCCTGAAACCATCCGCAAAGGTGACGGCATCGCTGAGCACGTACCACCAGAGGCTGGAATCCGGAGATTCATAGCTTCATAGCACACGACATGTATTGCACTGCAGGAAAGACGAGGTTGGGACATAAGTGCCGTTCTAGAGCCGCGGAGATTGTAGGAAATCAGAATTACGGCACAATGAGACGTGGACCCCTGTCACGTCGGTGCACCCATTGCCCAGACGACAAAGAAACACCTGACCCAGCTCAGCTTGTTGTAATACATGATGTGAGTGGACGCATTAGGGCTGGAAGGTCGCAGTGCCAATTTTCTGCCAATTTTTTGTATTGGGAAATTTTGTGAGACCTCATGATGCGAATTGATTTGCAAGCCTATAGCAAGCCTG
>CAJNIZ010045057.1:17764-37413 GCA_905231905.1 Symbiodinium pilosum
TTGTGCAGGCTCATCAACCCCAAGACGCAGTGCGTGAAGAACGTGGCCCATTGTGCACTCATACCCTAACACCCTGTGCACGACACATTTGATGTTGGATTATGCGTTTCACGCATGTTGCATCGACATTTCTGTGTATGATATATGTATGTATATATATATGTGTGTGTGTCTATATATGCATGCAAATCATAAATTTGTACATATATGTGTGTGTGGACCTGCAAAATCTGTACATGCAGTCTATCCCCAGTCCGCGAGGATTTGGCGGAGCGTCTGCGCAAGGGCCGGGGCAGCGAGAAAAGCGTGGCTGCGGAGCTTACGTGCCGCGGCGAAGGAGTTGGGGAGTCTTAAATCTGCTGGAGCCGTAATAGCAGGGATATAGGGTTATATAGGGGTTATATAGGGATGGGATAATGGAAAAGAAAATGGAAACTACTATTTAGGGTTTAGGGTTTAAGGTTTAGAGTCTAAACTCCTTAGAGGGGGTCATATAGGGGAGTATATAGGGGACTACTATAGGGGATATTAACGGGGATACTAGGAGTTTAGACTATAGCTCATGTCGGGTTCAGGGTATAACGACGGAGAATCAGATGGCAAAGGGAACGGCACATGCAATGGACACTGGATTTATACAGGGCTTATAGGGAGAGATATAGGGATATTCCCGCAATAATGCAGAATCAAATAGACAAGGAAATGGACAATAAAACGGAAAGGACGGTTATGTAGAAGTTTTTAGGGGTAAAGCGAGCTACTTAAGAAAATGCTCAAGTTATAACCAGGTTGTGACAGATATTCTGATTAACATTAGTGTTTCCTAGTATACCAACCCAGTCTCGAATGAACAGCCCTTCGGGTTTGAGATTTACGGGTGTCATTTGGGCTTTAGCAAATTACCAGTTGATAGGGATTTTATGAGAATGTTCGTGGGAGGGCGTGCAAGATTCTGGATATCATTTGTGGGGATGCCAAACAGATTTTTTCTGAGCGTATGCAGCAGGACCCCTATTCTCAAAAGCCGCCTGCATCCCTATGTGCGGGGTTCCTGAGAGCCCCCTTCGTTAACTGAGAAACTCCCACTCATGGATTTTACGAACCCTAGATGGTGGAGATAAGGCCGGATAAAAAAGCCTAAACCCTTATAGGGTTTAGGTTTACACACTTTCAGACCCCGCGGGCCCCCATTATGCAACATATACTCCCTCCCCAGCCGCCCCTTGTTAACAGCAATATAAACCCTGAAAAATGTGGCCGTTTCGATTTACTTGTCAGCTTTATCCAAGGTCCTAGCCATCGGCCCCTACCTGTTTCCTAGATCCTGATTATGGACCTTGGGCTTGTAGTGTTTTACGTTACCGCGTATGTAACAGGTATATAAGGACCCCGGTCAAGCACACATGCTAGGGGCCATAGCCCCACTCCTAGACAGATAGAGTAATTGTCCATTTCCTTTTCCATGTGATTCCCCATTTATGGGGTGAAATCCTATACACGCTATATAGCTCCTACGTCTTCCTGTATGAGGCCCTAGAAATTCTTTAGTCAGCAGTAAGTTGCCTCGCGAGGCAAGAAGCGTACAATCAGGGCAGCGAGCAGAACCTGACGGCGGCTGGATGCATAATGTAGAACTCCGGAAAACACAGTACCGATATAGGGATGTATATGGTTCACTGATATTTCCTCAAGAATGGAGAATCAAAGGGAAAAGAGGATGAACACTAAACTGAAACTGGGATTATCTTGGGTTCATATAGGGACAATGACAAATTGATGGTCCTGGATTCCTTGTACACCTTCGAGTAACTTAAATAGACCTCAAAGGGATGTTGCTAATTATTTACGCCGCTACATTAGTCGGGCTGTCTGCTAAGGCACCCAAATAAAGTTACCCTCATACGGACATTTTGTTAGAAGCAATGTGAAAACGTTGCCACAAGATGGATATTCAGTAAATGATGGGCTTCAAGAAAGGGGCTTCAAGAACTTCGTGTATATTAAGCTCCTTAGTAGTAAATGAATGGTGCGTGAGCGAGGTGTAAGCCAGGCTGTCTCAAAATCAGAGGTCCCTTGTTGGACCTGCTTTGTTTTTGGTTGAGCCCAGACAGCCTTCTTCCCTAAAGCCTTGCCGAGAAAAAAGGCCATCACTGTCTACTTCCGCTGGCCTACGAAGCGTAGCCACGACCAGGCATATGTGCTGTCTGGAGTTGCAGGAGACCTTACTGTAGGGGCCTAAATAATTACCCTTATTATATATAGGGAGTATGGAAAATGAAATGGAAACTACTATAGTATCTTGGGGTTATATTAGAGTTATCTTCCGGCGCTTCATTGAGTTTTCTTCCAACTATCAAACTAAAAATCGTAGACATGCGGGTTGCTCACTATATGGTAATTTCCCTAATAGGGGGACCCCAATATAGACCCCAAAATACTACAGGGATCCCCAAAAAAGTGCGCCTAATTTTTGGAAGCCTCACTCATATCACCAGGAAACTCATTGTGTTCAGCTCAGAGACTCCCATCTTGTCATGACTAGGGTTTAGGGTTTAGGATTAGTAGGATGAAGAGCATGCTGGGGTCCGTGGAATTGGAGGATCACCAAGAAATGCGCTTCAAGGCCCTACTTCATCCTTGCATCCCTGTATGGCCTCTATGAATCCCATAGAACGTTCTCTAATTCCTGGTATAACCCCTATAACTCTTAGATAGCCAGTGTGTTCCTAGACATATTGAATGCCGGACGCTGTCATGATTAACACAACCTGAGATCACATCACGATAGCTGTTGCTGGTGACGCCAGAAGGACTCCCGTAACTGACCGCATCCCGACGATCCAAGTACCTAAATAGTGCCGAGTAGCTTGGACCCAGATTGGTGCCTGTGTTGTTTTTTGACCCACGCTGTATGCTATCTAGGTACAAGGTGGCAAAGATCAAGACATGGAGTTCAAGGTGTAGGACTATCGTGAGGAGTAATGCTGCCCGCTGCTGCGACTCTTCGTTCTACTAGTACTAGCTTTTAGTCTATTTCATGCGATTGTTGATGCACGTCCTCGACTCAACATGCGGTTGGTTCCTGGCATGTAGTTTCTGGGTCTGTCTGTAGTTGAAAAAAAAACCATGGCACCCAGACTACGGCAGCTGGTCTGCTAGGATTTAGCGGGCAATCAATACCAACCACTGATCCTGCCCTTCTTACACAAATTCAAGGTCTTCCTTTCTTCGCCCATCACAGGCTCTTAATTCAAGGATCACCCCCAAAAGGGGACCCGAGATTTTGAGCTCCTTCCCATTCCACATCTATGTGCAACAGCCACAGTTATCCCCGCGATTAATCTGTTAACAACTAAGTCCACCTGATCCCGCAAGTAAACCGGAGGTCCTAAATCCCAATGAATCCTGTGCCTGTTGGCAGACGCAAAAGTCCGAGGGGTTGAACAAGTCCCTATAGACCCCTACATTTCCCGACATGTTTTTTGAACCCCCCTGCAAGTGCAGGTCAATCCAACTCCTGCGCAGCCCCCGGCCAAGCGGCCGGCGAACGGCGACTCCACGCCCGGACTCCAGGACCCGGCGCCTTGACCCGAACTGGTCGAACTTTAAGGGGCAACATGAGAGGGAATAGGTGCTACAGCGGATTGAATAGGCATTCGTACAGGCTGAAAAAGGGTTCCAGGCTTAAGCTTTTAAATCCCGCCTTATACCGCGTTGTCCAAGGTATATGACCTTTGGGATCATCCAGGGTTTTTAGTGTTAGCAGTAGTGATAGCTTCGGTGGGTCGGGTACTACAGGCATCCAGGAGTTGCTCGCTTTTCAGCTTTTTGATGTTGACTTGGGGTCGAGTCGGCAAATCATGTAGTTCTCATGCGGGGCTTCTTCTGAAGATCCCATTGCCAATACATCGCCAATTGGGAATACACTCCGCACAAACCCAGTTCTGAAGCAAGTAGACTTGCTACATTAAATTCAATATACCATTACACAACAGTTTCCGCTTCATTGTTCCATTTTCTTGTCCATTCGATTTTCGGTTTTGGAGTTATACGCCGCTATGGCAAAGGAGTCGAAGCAAAAAGAAGAGTCGCCAAAACCGAAGGAGGAGGCACCGCTTGAGTAGTATTCTATTTGGGGATTTTATGGTACCCATCATGGAGAAAGATTCTATCCTCCCTTTGGAGTGTAGTATTTTGTATAAGGAATATAATCTTACCAGGTTCAACCACCACAAAAAACGCTACTCGCTTGAATTCGGGGTGGACATCTTAGAAGGGGGAGGAATCGGTTCTTTGAAGTGTCAGGTGGGTGTTGTTTAGGAAGCATCAACAAATGCAGGAAGAGGGCATAGGTGGGAATGGACGTCTGCGTCCCCTGGAACTGTTGCTATGCTTGGCCTGACATGTTGAGTCCTGGTTCAACCTCGTATTTCTGCCATGTTCATCACCCTACACCCACAAACCTTTGAAGCCTCTAACCCTATACCCTCAAGCCACAAACAAGCATTGCCTCCAAAATCCAAGCCTGAAAGAACTTACTGGCGGTTAGTAAATCGAGGGATAGATCCCAGCAGCAGCCTGTGTACGTACTATGGTCGTTTCCGTTTGCGTGTCCGTTCCTTCATTCCCTACCCCTAAGGGTCCAAGCACCTAATAATCATATACTTACCCAAAACCTGTACTATAATTAGTATTAACCAAAACCCAAGTACCTAATTATCGGGTACTTGGACCCTTCGGGTACATTCATTCCCTATTGACAACCAGCAAGAAAAGGCACCGAAGAAGGCTCCTCAAGCAGCTAAGCGTCCGGTGCTGACAGCAGAGGATGTGAGGCGAGGAGCGGATTTTTGAGGTTTCTTCTAAGTAAGAAGGACTTTAGTCCCTAAACCCCTACATATATTGTGGTGAATGAGTCTGTATTGGGCCTCCCCAATTTTTTGTAAAGCCCCACATATATCGGCTCAAGGGCTTGGGTTTTGCCATGTAGCAGCTACCAGAATATGAAAAGGTTTAGTGTAACAGTTAACCTTGCCCCAACCCTAAACCCCAAGCCGTGAAACAGGATCGGCAGGTATAAAAGAAGCGTTAAGAGCGATGTTCTTGGCCAGGTAGGTATATGAAATCACTATATGGCTTACATAGAGTTATATACGGGTTGTACAAGGTTATGTAACTCCAGTTTCCATGTCCATTTTCGTTTCTATTTAGTTCTCCAAGATTGGGGTACTACCGTTATATAGCACTTTATTCTGCGCTGGAAACTCAAGAAGATGTCGTGCCTTCGCAGGTAAGTAACCTTCTCTAAGTCCCCATTATCCGAAAGAGATTCAGGGCTTACATGTAGTATCCTTAGCATTTATTTTTGAGTTTCATTACAGTATAACCCTAAACCCAAACCCTAGGGAATTATTGAAAACAATTTATTGGGGACTACAGTTACATTTTCTCAGGCTAGCGTTCATGGTGCAGATCCTAAAAGCATCACAAGGCAAGGCTACCAATCGTTTGAGCCTAGACCTGTTTCGGATGAAAGCTGCCATATTTCAAAACAAGGTCCTTCATGCCCTTTGATCTTTGCGGTCTAGTGCAACCTATGGGGTGTATTCCTGAGATCGTTGAAAACCTGGCTAGTTGCTTGTTGAAAGTCGTCGCCAAAACCAATCCATCCCTCGTTGCAGCTGCCAGTTCATGCTGAGTCGCCTCATGTCAAAGACCTCAACCTGTATGGCACAAGTAGTAGTAAGAATAGTCATAGCAAGAACAGTAATAATGGTAATGAAAGATAATAGTAATTGTTCTTGCTTTAGTTAGTCATAGTACAGTGCTGTAGCACCTGTCTGGCGACACTGTTTGCCGGATGCTTTGTGTTTGGAGCGCTGCAGGCCAAGAACTGGCATCAGTACCTGTTGCAGAGTTAACAGATGTGCGCAGCCTCAAGCGGTATCTGCAAGGGATTTGTGGAGTGACGAGATTCAGGCAGAGGCTCCTCGATAAGCACGACACTTTGGATGACATGCTGAAACTGGACTCACCGGGTGACCTGCAGCTCGTACTGCTGCCGTTTAGAAATGCGACAGACGATGCGTCTATACAGCAGTACCAAAAGCTGGCAGAGGCTGCTCACCGCGGCGACCCTCATCTCGTCGAGGAGCTTCTGCAGCTGCCACTGCATCCAGACCGCATGTGCATCCAGCATATTGAGAGTCATGGCAAGAGACGTCGCATAGCGCCTAGTAAGCCATTACATCGAAAGCCGCCTCTCTTCTGGGCGTGCAACAGGGGAAGCCCGGAAGTTGTTTGCTTGCTGTTGGAAGCTGGGGCTTCTATCCCTGACGCGGCGCTGGCCGTCGCCTCCAGCAGTGGCCACGCTGACATCGTCTGCTTGCTTCTGCAGGCGGGTGCTTCTGTGAATGATGCTGGGCACCACGCGCCACTTGCAATGGCATCAGCAAAAGGCCACATCGAGATTGTGCGAGTGCTTCTACAGGGTGGAGCAGACCCTGCACAGGATGGCAGCGCATTGACGAGTGCGTCCCTCCACGGCCACACAGAGATTTTCAAACTGCTTTTGGAGTCCCGCGCAACTGTGGACAATCCTGGAAGCTGTGGAGAGACACCTCTGACGGCAGCTTGTGGCGCAGGGTGGAACCACATCATTCAGTTGTTGTTGGAGGCAGGTGCTGACAGCAACAAAGCTGCGGGCCTCCGCACACCTCTTGCGACAGCAGCTGCGAATGGCCATGGAGCCGTGGTGAAGAGGTTATTGGAGGCTGGTGCTGATATTGACAGTGTCACAGGAGGCGTTACGGCTTTGGGCCTCGCAGCGTGCCAGGGCTTCCCAGATTGTGCGATTGTTGCTGGAGGCTGGAGCAGATAAAGACAAGGTCGATGCATCGAGGGCTTTTACTCCGATCTGGTTGGCTTCTCGGGAGGGCCACGTGGACATTGTTCGCCTTCTGCTAGAGGCAGGAGCTGACAAGAATAAGGTTTGCGGTCCTCGTTCTGTCACACCTCTTTCTGTAGCATGCTGCAGAGGCCACATGCCAGTCATGAATTTGCTCAAGGCCACTGGTGCTGCGTGCTCACAAAGCCGCTAATCCTTTCTCGGCTTGCGACGTCACCACAGAGGTCAAGACAGGGGTTTAGGGTGGATTTATGGTCCTGCGTTGCAATGGCCCAGACGACCACGGAGCATCCGCCCTAATCAGACAACACAACATCTGCACTGGATGCTTAGTCTGGCGGAAGCCGTGCCATTGCAGCAGAATGCCTTTCAATCAGCGCCCCAGAGTCCCAGACTCAGGTACCTGTGTTCACCATGTTGATCCTTGGCGGGCTCTCTTATGAGCGCAGCTGAGCAGAGATCAAAACCTCCTTATTTTGGAAAGACAGGGGCTTGCAGAAACAAGGTTCGGCGTAAGCAAAGTATTGTGTTTAGTAATTTATGGTAAGCAACTCTGTGGCAACTATGCGCGAACTTCTAGTGGTATCCTTTCTTCAGTTCCCTGCTGCCCACCAAAAAAGTTGCCAGCTGAACGGTGCCCGAAACCCTAATCCTACTTTATTTCGGAAACAAAAATGGGGGTTTCCTAAAATTAGGGATACCATTCTGGGGGTCCCCTACCAAATGCTTACAAAGCTTATGTTTGCCAAGCTTTTGCTTGCGACATGACTTTGTTGTTGTTTCTGCTTACGCCGCTTACGCCGGCTTGTTGCAGCTGCTGCAACTGCAAGGACTGGTTCTGCATCGGACGTCAACACCAACAAAAACAACAGCTTACGACGCAATAGTCCCCAAAGCCCATCCTATCACGTTCTGTTGCTCCCCACCCAACACCAGCAAGCAGAGCAGCCACAGGATATGATGGCTGCTGCCACTCTAATTTAAAGTATTTGCAGACACGTAGAAAAAGCGCAGCTGCAGCAAATGCTGAGGGGTGGGGGTAGATGAAAGAGTGTTTAAATGAGGGGCCGTGATCAATACCGCGAGAGTTTTTGAGTGTGGGCCTTAGACCAAAGGGCTCCAAAGGCGGGATGATAAGCCCCAATACAGCAGAGTATACACTAAGGATCCTTTAGCCCACCTACCTTCATCCCACCTTTTGAGCTCCTGATCAGGTGCCAAGACACCTAGTCGCGCGAGGTGAGCTTGAAAGCCCAGCTGAAACACCGCAAACTTCCTAAAAGGCGAACTGCGCAGGGAATGTTAACAGACGTTTGTGTTCTTCATTCATGTTGTATGCAGCTTTAACAGCTTTACATAGGGTATTACTTGTACTGGTGTCCTCGATTCACCTCGTGTTAATTTGGAATGAGGGAAGCGATCCTCAGTAGTCCTTTTGTACTCCCTAGACTGGTCCTGCTTCGTGCCACCCCTAAAACCTAGACCCTAAATGTCGGGGGGCCAAAGATCTAAGGAACTCCAGGGTTGGACGCTCAAACTGTGTCATCTGAATGGTAATGCGGAATGCCTTGACAGTATGATCCCCGCATAATCCTTATACACTCCAAGATAGAGGCTACCTAAGGGCTCCTGTGTAGCTCCTTTTTGGGTCTGCTATGGCTTTATGGGAAGGGATTACAGTATACTACCCAAAACGGAACTACATAGGAGAGCCTGGGTAGTTACTGTAGTTATTGAGGCCCCAGCGACTGTAATTGTTCTGGATGCGCCAGGAAGGAGAAAGCGTGCCGAAGGACAAATCGCGGGTGCCCTTGGTTGCAGAGGAATATGGGGGCGGGTCACAGCGAGAACACTGGAGAGTAATATTGGGGACATTCTTTTTGAAAGCTTCCCCCACTCAAGGATGTGATTCTGATGATCATGGTGAATGGTGTGTTCATCCTTACCAGCTCCCGCAGTACCGCCAGTGCTGGCGACTAGCATCTTCTGGACAATGTTGTTCATTTCTACGCTGCAATTACGGCCAAAGATCTTGCAATTGTTGGTAATGGGGCACTACTTGCGTACTTTGCAAGTGGCAAGTGGCTTTGGAAGCCTGAACCCAGATAAGTCCCACAGCTGGAAGAGACCCTTAGGAGCCTCAGAGAAATTGCTGTTGATATTGCCAACTATCACGCTCCTGATGTTGAAATAATCGGCACTCTGGGCGCCGACGCTTTGGGAGCCAGCCCTTTCTTCAGATTCAATGCGGTCTAGAGCAGAGGGGTCAAGAGCTCAAGAGATAAGACGTCAGCTCTGGCTTTTAGGGTTTGGGATTGAGGGTTTGGGTCTATTCAGAGGGCTTACACATCGCGGTTGGAGATTATGGTCTAGTTGCTAGCCTCAGGTTTGGGGTGGAAGCCGCAGTGAAGAGGGAATGAAGAGAAGCGAATTGGTGAACCGGAAGGTGCCAACATTTCAACCCTGATTGCTGATGCCATTTGGTTTCCAGGTCTAGCTGCAGGTGCAGCTAGTCCCAAGCACCCAGATGCGTTGACGTTCCACAAATCGGTTTCGGGTTTCAGGGCGCAGTTTTCCAGCTTGGACGAATTCAGAGTCCGAGGCAGGGCATACAACTTCATGGGTCCCTCCGCACAGTTTAGAGGTTGGATTGGCTCTATGGCGGCTGGGTACCATGCATCATATAGTCCACCATTGCTGAATGTCGCAAAATCCCGGTGCTGATTTGAAGCTGCATGGGGGATGCTGCTACAGGTTACGATGCTACAACACTCCTAAGTAAAGGAAGTGGGGGGGTTCAGAATCCCTCCCCCACAACTGCCTGACATCTTGAATAAGTCTACCGGACATGCAGGGATAGGAAACGTTCTCAGATAATTACCTCTAAGAGATAGGTAGAGACAGGTCGAGATGGGGAAATGGATCTTGCTCTCGGTGAGAGCTGTCCTGAACGCCAATGATCGTACAATTCCCGCGCATTGTCCCAGGCACGAACGTGTCCCGTCGCCAACACCTGCAACGCTTATCGAAGAGCAACGCCCGGGTGATCAGGCCAGCTGCTTATGAGACATTCTGTTTGTAGCTGTGATCATGTGAAGCCAATGAGGATGTGGAACCCTGTGGGATTCGCAAGCCCTCAAACAACTGAGGGCAACCGGTCTATGGGCACATGTGGCATAGAGCGTTTTGGGTGACCTTGAGCATAGCTTGCCATGGGCAGATTTTGTTTACATTGCAGTACCCTCTTGACTGAAGATGTGCTTGTCCTGCAAGCCATTGGGTGCAACAAGCAATTTGCCAGTTTGTCTTTCAAGCGGCCTCAAGTCGATTTCACCTGCCTGGGCAGCTTTATGCTAGCAATCTTGGCATATAACCACGACCTATAAGTTCTGTTTTCAGCGATTTAGACGACAAGGTGCTTCGAAGCACTCCTTCCCAAAGCAGTCATCAGGCAAATTCGACAGTCTACTGCGGAAATGGTTTTAATGTATCTCTTGTGTACTCAACCTATGTCTGCATGAGCTCCTATGCACTTTAGGAGGAGGGTTTAGGGTGCATGTGCAGGTCGCCCATACTGTGAGAGACCACCGTTCCAAGGCAGAGCACGAGCTGCAGATCCTCCGCGTATCAGGCAAGTGCAGGGTTGTGTGGGTTTAGGGGTGTTAGGGTCCAGAGGCTAGGGGTTTAGGGTAAAGTTTAGTGGTTTAGGGGTTTAAGGTTTAGGGGTTTTTGGTTTAGTGGTCTAGGGTTTAGGGGGGGTTGGGTTTTAGGCTTCCTGAGAACTGAAACCAGGTGCCCGGGGCTTGGGGGGACAGTAGGATGGAGATCTCCAGTGGCTGAGGAGTGTCCCAAGCTTTGCTAGGGTTGCACTCGCAGGCTGGGGCGCCAGGAGTCCTAATGTTTAGAGGTTTATCCAAACCTCATCCAAGGGTGGGGGAAGCTCCAGGACAAAAAGAATTTGTTGAACAGGACCTGTGACCCAGGGGCTTTCCTCTTGCATGTGAGCAGGTGCTTGTTAGGCTCCGCAATGAGGAGTGCATGCCATGAATCATCATTGATGCTTGATCCCTGGAAAGCAAGATGTACATGCCGCTTGACCGCCACAAAGTGCCCCTACTGTAACCCTTATCCGCAACCCAAGCATGCCGCACCGGCTAGAGAAGTTGACCGCTTCAACAACGCTTCAAACTGCTGTGCGCCTTGAAGGGGCGCTGTTCCAAGACGGTGATGGCGACGTTGCTCATGAGCTACTTGTCGAGAAAGCTTGGCCGTAGGTAGCTCGAGTTAGGACTGAAATGATGCCCCGACCATTCTATGATTGTCTATGATAGATGATCTAGAAGCCCTTCCATTCGCTCATGTTGGTCTAGCCTCAGCTGATGCCATGCTGTTCACATGATCTCTTGTGAAAGCCAAGGGATGTCTCGTGCTTCTTCTGAAGCAGGTATAACTCCAGGCAACGCATAGTCTTCATCCCTGCTAGAACCCCTGTACCCCCCTCACTTCACATGTATTCTCCACACGGTGCGCCTGATAAGGCATCCTTTTGCAAGTCTCAGGGAAAGGTAGCAACTGAGCCCCACACCCTACACTGGCAGTTCCCTGAAAATAATAGTTTATTTCTGTTCCAGGGGTCCAGGGAACATGGAGTAAACCCTAGACCTGACAGCCTAACCGTCGAAACCTCCACCCCAACGAGAGCACTTGAGGCCAGCCAAGACAATCCTTTTGGGTTTGGGGTTTCGGGTTTAGAGGTTTTGGGGTTTAGGGTTTAGGGGTTTAGGGGTTTGGGGTTTAGGGGTTTAGGGTTTAGGGGTTTAGGAGTTTAGGGATTTAGGTTTTAGGAATTTAGGGTTTAGGGGGTTTTAGGGGTTTTGGGCTCTGAATCTTTACTTGCAGGTTCGTAGTTATTAGCAAGGGTATAGCCAGGATGAACATGCTTGCAATCAGATTCAGAATACTTATAAACTGGGAACCTTGAGGCGCCCTCACCCGACGTCATCATACACGGTGATTTATAGAGGATAGTACCAAAATGGCCTTAAATTCGGGATTGGAATTTGGAATAAGCAATTTACTACAACCATGAGTATAATCAACGCTGACAAAGAACCTCGAGATCCAATGAGCTGCGCCCACTTGCATACCAGGACGTATGCCCCCTGAACTCTGAATGGGATTGTCTCCTAGGTACCCCGGTAGTGCACTTTTTCGTTTTTTATTTGGTGGTTTCCTTATTAAAGCTGAATAGTAGGAAAAATGGTACCCTTATTAAGGGTTACTGGGGAACTTAGTCTTTCAAGCCAAAGCGAGGGGCTGTAAAAGCACATGCAGGATGATCAACACTAAACACTATAAAGCCTAAACCCCAAGCACTTAGTCTTTCAACTTACCGTTCTCAGTAGGGAATACGGGGAATATGTTATATGGGGACTATATTGGCATTATGTCCCCTTGCTAAGAACCAGTGAGTTAAGTTGAAACCGTACCAGTTCAGGCAGTTGCAGTTGCAAGAAGACGCATCCAAAATCTCAAGCCTTATGCCCTTAACCTTAAACCTCAAATATCGTGGTTCCATTTTCTTCTCCATCATTTATTACTCAGCCCTATAAACCTTAAAGCCTCAATAACATAGTGGCTTCCATTTTCCTTTCCATTCTCACAAAGTAAGACTATTCTATCTAATAACCCCAATATATACCCTCTTAGAATATAGTAGTTTCTATTTTCTTCTCCATTATCCCTCTATAACCCGTATAAAGCCCCCTCAAATCTCTTCAGGTTCCTTGGCGAGTCCAACGGCGGCCTTGAGGTCTTGAAAGCGGTTAAGGTCTGACTGGCTTTTGAGGACGCAGCAGGCGGGGAGATGTAGGGGGTTTAGTAGGGGTTGTAGGGTCAGTGTTTAGGGGTTTAGGGTTCAGGGTATTTAGGGTTTAGGGTCTAGGGTTTAGGGTCTAGGGCTTATAAGCTTAGGGCTCTAGGGACTTAGGGTTCAAAGGTTCCAGATGTTTGTAGGGTCCTCAGTACAGTACTCGGGGCTGTTAGGGTTTTGGGGTTTAATTAGGGTCTCCCGCAGGGCTTTCCAAAGTGATGCAATCGCTCAAGATTAGGGGGTGTGGTAGGGTATGGTGGAGGGCAAAATATTAGTATCAAGCAATGAGTACTGTTGCAGGTTTCAGGAGCCCAGTGGTAGGGGCCAGCGAAGGGCATCGTACAATTTTTTTGAAATATTCAGTAGTTTCGTCGCCCAACTAGCTATCCAACCATGGTAAGAAAGCAGCTTCTTTTGGCATATTTCGGCTCATTCAGCATATTGATAGGACAGAGTTTTATTTACAAAGTGCGCTGAGGTTGGGAGGACCCGCGCTTTTACGCTCAGTATACCCCCTTTGTTGGTACAGAAGGGCAGGCTGAAGACCAGCCACATTAAGAGTAGAAACAAAGGCAAATCCACTCCGTGCAAAGTTTTCTTTTGGAAGCTCCAGGTCTTCATTTCATTCAATACTATCTGAATTCTGAGGCTGCAGCAAAACGGGTATCCCCAAATAGGCCCTAAAAATTGTTGATGCCCCCGGAGCAGTACTTCCGTTAACTTGCCAGCATCGGAGTCTGCAGGCTGGACCCCGCAGCATTGACATGCCATCTAAGCATTAGGAGCTTGGATACAGGTCGGGGGAGCTTACATGCGCCCCTATACTTGCTGGGGCCTAGTATGGAAACAGGGAATATAACTTACAGGGATTATACTCCCGTATTCCCTACGAACCACCAGTCAGAAGACGGACCTTTGAGGGATTGAGCAACGCGGCGCACTGCAGTGCAAAGCCGAAATTGTTAATCCTTGGACCACAAAGCCAACATAACGGAATCGGGGATGCCTCCAAAATAGGAATTTGCCATTGCAGGATGAAATGGAAACTCCTTTATGGGGCTTAGGGCTTCAGATAGGAAAAATGGAGACTCGGATGGAAAGAAGAGTGAAGCTGAAATGGAGTGTGGGAGAATATTTTCTGGCTGGTTTATACGGATTAATGATTCGGGTTAATGATATGTCGGCGAAAAAACGATCCTTTTCCAGGCAATTATCAAGCTTCTGGGTGATGGGAGAATAGTCACTTCCATCGTTACTAAGAGCATGCGGGGACCCTAAACCCAACTGTTCTCCAGGCAATTTCGCAGCCTTGCCCACTCAGTCCCTGAAAGCAAAATGCAGGGCACTAAACAATTACAAGCGCTGTGGTCGTAAATTCCTTATACAATTACCTAGTGAAGGGTACCTCGAATAGACCTCGACATGATATGTGTACTTATTTGTATCCCCTTAATAAGCCTTGTAGTAGTCCCCAATATAATCCTGTATATAACCCCTTTAAGGAGTAGACTATAGCTCATATAGGCCCCCTGTACCGGGCATCCCGCCAGTGCACCTTTTCAGACGCCAGGACGCCAACCCACGCTGACGACTGCGGAGAAAAGCAGATCCAGGGGGCCCTGGGTTTTAAAGGGGTTTAGAGGGATGATACAGGGGTGTATAGGGATAATGGAAAATAGAATGGAAACTACAATGTTGGGGTTTATAGAGGGTTTGGGTATGTGAATGCTGCATGCTGAGCGTGTCAACGCATGTTGTTTTGGGTTCCTAGCACGCTGAGGTCTGAGCAACTCTTGTGGACGATCTTTAATTAATTACTTCAGTTCCAATGGCCATCCATTTTTGCATGAACATCCCGCATGTTCTGCAGAAGGTCGTCTGGGACTCAGATGTCTTCGTACTTGTAAGCAGATGGTTCTGGTCATAGAGGACAGCAGTCGAAGACGGTAGTGAGGCCGCTGCAGGGATTACCTGTGAGGGCTCTAGCACGCGTCTTGTTTGCGCGCCTATCTGTTCGAAAGCTTACATGAGCTCTGTGCTGCAAATCTGATGCTTCCACAACTTTGCCTCAAAGCTCACATGACATCCGCCCGCGCGCCGCCGCGTTTCCCATCTTTAGCAGTGCCAAGCGTGCACCGCCGGGGCCAACACAGGCGGCCTGTTTTGCGGGAGGTCCAGGCTTCTGGTTTCAAACCCTGCGCGGGCTTGCAATTTGACAATTGTGTTTCGGGATGGCTTTCTGTTGAAGGTTGAAGAAAAGCCCGCAACGCTAAAGCCCAAGCCCTGAGCCCAAAGTAGCAGTCCCAAGTGCAAGAAAGAGAGATAGTGTTTCCATTGCATTTCCCTTTTTTCCCATTTGATGCTTCATTATCGGAAAGGTCGTTTCAGTTGGGACCTCATCGGACATCTGTGGTTTCCATAAATTGCAGCCCTTTTTGGGGGGGTCCGAACAAGGATCAAACGAAGTGGCCATCCTAGTTGCGGAAACCTCTGATCATTATGGCTTTGGGAGCCGCCCTACTTGCGGGGTAGACTTTGCGTACAGGCTCAAGACGTATATCGGGGCTACAGGGGTGCGAATGTCAGACATCTTCCTCCGAAAGCTTTTCGGAACGCAAAACCCAAAGCTGGCCAGACTTGTAAGCTTTGTATAATCCCTATACTACCCCTATATGAGCCCTATGTAACTCCGATATTACCCCTATATTACCCTTATATATAACCCCTATACAAGCCCATAATGCCCCTATATTACCGGTATATATGATCCAGGGTTGCTACTCCCCCTCCCCACTCCCCCCATGGTATGGTCCCCCCTCCCCCCTGTGAACCTTGTGGTTGCTGGCAGTTCTCCCCCCCTCCGTGGCATCATGCTGTGTTGATGATTCTCCCCCCCCTGTGGTCCCTGTGGTTGTTTGATGATCCTCTGCAGTGACGAGGGCTTAGGCGCTCCAAAAATCTTTTGTTAAGATTCCATCGTTCTAGTACTCCTTGTGCCCTCACATGAAGCAGCTTTAGCTGCCAAGGTTGGAGCCTGGTTACTACATGGGTAGATGTGCTTTTATCAATGTGATTGAGGTAGGTAGTATAGCAATACTTGCCAACATTCTACTAGCAGCAGAGGTAGCAACCATGACAGCAATAATGATACAAGTAGTCTTCAGTGGTAGTCACAGCCATAGGCTTTACAAGCACCCTTCTTAGTAAACTTCGTGACCGTCAACGCCAAGCCTAAGCCTTCAACCGTAAACCCTACTTGCGCAATAGCCCTCAGTTTCCTCCTTTGGACTTAGCTTGCACCTTCGACCCTAAGCCCTCTGGGATTCCCTTATAGTCCTATGATAGGCACCTAAAGGTTGACCCCTAAACCCTTAGCCTTAATCCCTATACAAGCCCTACATAACCCTATAATAGAGTAGTTTCCATTTTCTTTTCCATTAATTTTCCAAGTAAGGGTCCGAAGTCACACGTAGTTTCAGGAGGCGCGCTAAGTAGCTGCCAGCATGCCGATTGAGCGCGGCGCTCAGGGAGAGGTATAGGGTTTAGAGTTTAGAGTCTAGGATGTAGGGTTTAGTAGAAATTGACTAGGAGGGGAAAAGAAAAGGAAATTACGATTTAGGGTTTAGTGTGCTATAGAATTTTGATAGGGTTAGTGTCCGGAGTTTCGGGTTTTCAGCATTGTTCTTTTGAACTTCGTATGTAGCCCTGCCCTATACAAGTTCGGCGTATTATCCTGGGCATGAGGGTTCAAGGTGTAGGGTTAAGGGGGTTTAAAAGGGGTTACGTAGGAACATATTGGGGAGTGGACAAGAAAATACAAGCAACTCTATCCTTGGGGGCTACATTGGGACTACTTGCCGCGCTTCGGCTTGAGAAGATTTTGCGCTGTCTGTTTCCCATCAATGGCCCCCGTAGCCATGGTGTAGAAGACTGAAGATTCCTGGTCCTAGATTCCTCGTATTGCTATGCTACAGGGTACCTCAAACAAACCGCAATATACAACTGGCAATGATTTCGACCCTTACAGTATACTCCCAAAGAGCAGGGTCTTTTTAAGAAATGCAAAGAATCTCAGAACAGTGAAGGTGGTAGACGTGAATTAGTTACCACAGTATGGATATTTGATATAGGGTACATGATATGGTTTCCGAATGGCGGTGTAACTTGCTTTAACACCAACCTAAGGATCCACTGGCACATGTTTGCAAACTTGAGAGTCCCTTTTCTTACTTGGGGTTAGTAAGGAAGAAAGGGAACATTATTCCTATATCACCCCCATTCAATAGATTCCCTTATTCCCTACTGCACCCCAGTAAGTTATGGGGGAACCTTTGCCTAAGACTCACATTAGTCCCCCTTAAGTAGATAGAATATGGGGTATATGGGGGTCTTATTACCATATACCCAAAGCCATATTCTATCTACTTAAGGGGACTATACGTCGGGGCGCAAATCAGTGGGCCGGCTCGATCAGGCTGCGCGTGTGGGTGCCGAGGTTGTGAAGTCATATGATTCGGAACTCTTTCAATATAACCCAGAAATAAACCCTATATAACCCCCATAAAGCCCTATATACTGTAGTAGTTTCCATTTTCTTTTCCATTATCCCAAAATAACTCAGTATAAACCCTATATAACCTTCCTAAAACCCTATAGAATGTAGTAGTTTCCATTTTCTTTTCCATTATCCCAATAGTACCAAATGAATTTGGGAGCAAGCCATGGTGCAATCATCGTCATGTAGCTTACCAGAACCTGCAGACGCTACTGGGATCCCTGAAGTGTTTCCACATGTTTTCTTTCTAGTAATAGGGTGAATAATTGTTCTTGTAGTCCGAGGCGCTGATGTGCAGATTTCTTTGTTTCCGATACCATAGCCAGGCATTTCCTGAGGATGGGGGCATAGGCTTTGAAGGAAGTTATCCACCACCCTGCTACTTGCCGCCCTGAGACTACTCCATAACCACCCCAAGCCCAGTCGTTTTTCTCTCTGAGTATGCATCCAGTTGCTGTGCCACATTTTGCGGCATTCTACCCTGGATATTAAAGATCTTGCGCGACCCTGGGCGCCGTGAACCTTGGGACTTGTGGTGCTAGACTATGCTACGGTCATGATGTTTTTTTCGTGTACGCACTAGGAGTGAATGAACATGTACCGGTATTATGGTCCTAGATTCCTAGGTAGAACCATTGTATAGGATGCCTCAAATACACCTCAAGATGATTTTGGTAATTGTAGTATATCTTCATATAGATCTCTATAAACCCAGTTTCCATTTAATGTTCCTTTTTCTTTTCCACTTGACTCTCCATTATTGGGGCAAGACATAAACCCTTGGGTCTTTATTTCGGCCCCAGAACCCCCAAAACCTGAACCCTAAACTTTAGACCCTCAAAACCCTAAACTGTATTACCCACATCGGCCCGAAGCGTGTGGACTCAGGATTCCGTTTGACTGGCGGGAGGCAGCATGTTTATTCAAGGGCTCCTGATCAGATACGTTTTGGGGCTGTCATGGTTTCTGGGCAAGGGACTATGCGATACCACAACCACCCAAGAAGTAACTTTGCAGGAGGTTCTAGTATCTTATCTAGGCTCCGTTGCAGTGTGGGTATCCTGTGATTGTCCCTCCTGCTTGGGGTGATTTCCCGTGGTGCTCCTTGCAGGGTGACTGGCTTTAACAGGAGCTGGCCTCAAATTGGTCGAAGCTTTCTGGGGCAAGGTTTCGCGCTAAGTCCTGAATAGGGGATGGTATAGGGGTATAATATATGGGTTATCTAGAGATGATGGAAAAGAAGATGAAAGCTACTATTTAGGGTTTAGGGTCAAGGGCTTTGCTAAGTCCTGAAGAGTTTTCATGAAACATTGAAAGGGTTGGTAACTGTGTCTGGCTGGACCCTGCATGCGTGTGCAACTTCTGGAATATGATAGTTCCAGAAATTATACAGGGATTTCAATATGACTTATGAGAATCAAGTATGTCCATTTTCTTTTTTAGTCATTCCTCTATATGGTAGTTTCCCTAAATGGGGGGACCCCAATATAGACCCCAATATACTACAATCCTTATTCTGGGGACCCCCAAATAGGTACCCGTAATTTTGGGAACTACCCATATCCCCTTGCAAAGCTTTTCATGTGCTTAGCGGTTCTCTGACTTCAGGTGCAGAAGTAGGTTTAGGGTTTAGGGTTGAGGGTTTAGGGTATATCTAGGAGCTTCTCAGAAGGAGTGGTCTGTGCCAGCAAGATGCATAAAAGATTGGCGTTAGCTTCATGGGAGGATCCAACGCTGTTGATTGAGTCTAGCAGGCTTATCCACAAGGCGGCTAATTGTGCTTCGGCTGCAGGGGTCCTAAACCTTAAATCCTAAACCCTAAACCCAAAATCCTAAACCGCAAAACCTAAATCCTAAACCCTAAACCTATTGGCTCTCCGGATGTCCCG
Organism: Symbiodinium pilosum; assembly: GCA_905231905.1. Taxonomy (NCBI): domain Eukaryota; class Dinophyceae; order Suessiales; family Symbiodiniaceae; genus Symbiodinium; species Symbiodinium pilosum. The sequence goes on from CAJNIZ010045057.1 coordinate 36,988, forward strand.
TGTGCCACTCAGTAGCATAATTCACTGTCGAAGAAGGCCGGTACGGCCGGTTTTGCATTATTCTTCATCTTCAACCTGCTTAGACGATTACCCTGGCTCAAGCAAATTCACGTAACTCAGCAAGTAATAACATCAAAACGTATCAACATGCTGTACTCCGATTCCAACCAACTGCAGGCAGTGCTCTAATACTGGCGAGTTGTGCAATATCGACTTACTTCATGTAAGAGAAGTAAGTTCGCCTCGTATGGCATTAAACTGTAACAGTGATCATATTCCCTGATCTCCTCAGCATCTCAGGTCGATATAATGCACAGACTTCAGTTACAATATCGACCACAAATATGACTATGACGATGACGACTACTACTACTACTACTACTACTACTGCTACTGCTACCACTACTACTACTTCTACACATATTA
>CAJNIZ010045058.1:0-13756 GCA_905231905.1 Symbiodinium pilosum
CGGAGCCAGGGAGGAGGTTGGGGGGGGGAGGAAGGGCAGCATGGGGGCGGGGAGAGGGGCTGGAGAGGGAAACGACAAAGAAAAGGTAACCGTCGGCGCGCCCGGACAGATCCGAAGCCAGGGAGGACGTTGGGGGTGGGGAAGGAGGGGCGGCCGGGGGGGGGGTTGGGAGACTGCGGATTTATCGTTAGATCTAGAACCTGGACAACACAAATCACCAATTATCCCGAAGCGTGACTCTGCCTCCAGGCAGGCTCTTCGGCCGTGCTGGACGGGGAGACATTCGTTGGTAAATGCGGAGACAATGGCTAGTGGGTATTTCCAGGAATAGTAGTTATTGGATATTACGACAAGGGGCCCCCTGCCGAACGATGAAATAACGTATTACGAAGAGAAATATACCTATTGGATATTGCGACGAGTGGCTCCCGATTGAAGCCTACTGAACGATGAAACAAAATCCTTCGGGAATTGGGCTTCATTGTGCGCTCGCCCCCTGAAGCCGGGGTCGTCGGACTTAATTCAAAATGTTATTTTCGTTCCAAATAAGCATTGATATTTAGAAGGGTCGTTTCAAGAAATTGATCATAGAATATATAAAAAAAATCAAAAAAGATGGCGTTGCCCCTTGCGGCCGTATTGCTCGCATGGGAACTACCTTTTCTGGCTCTTTATTATTATTCTACGGACTCCGGCTATTCGGAAAAGCTAAGCCTCTAAAATCTTGAAAACTTTTGGGCTGGGAGGGAGTATCAAAAATCTTGATGATATTTGATTGCGCGTTCCCTCTCCCCACTCCCCTCCTCCCCCCCTCTCTCCCCCCCCTCCCCTCCCTCCCCCCCTCCCCGCCCTCCCCCCTCCCGCCCCTCTCCCCTCTCCCTTCCCCCCCCTCGCCCCCCCGTCCCCTCCCCTTCCTCCCCCCCCTCTCCACTTCATAATATAGCTAGTTGCTTTACGTAATAGGACGAGCATTTTCATAGATATTTTCTATTCATTTCAGAATATTCTCGCAAATTTCAATTTTCTTTATTCCCAACAAAATCTTCCGGCCAAATCGTTCATAGTTCTGTCAGCCCAATTCGCGGTCTATTAATCGATCGGCGAATCGGAATGATGTCGTTTGGTCAGGGTGGTCGTCTCTCAATCTTTCCGTATTTCGGTCCGTTGTTTTGATGGTCGTTTGTCGGTCTATCAATCTCACGGTCTATGAATTTGTCGAGTAATCGAGCTGAAATTTTGTCGATTTGATCGTATTGTCCATTTTTAGATGAATTTATCGATCTCGTTCTCTTATTCTCTCATTCTATCGATTTTCTCTATTGGCGAATCTTTTAATTTATTTGAAAAAGAAAATCTGCAGAAATGACAGCTTATCGATATTTCGAATAATCAATATATTGAGGAGATTATTGATAGAATATTCAAAATATGACTCTATCTCTTAATATCTCGAATTCATTAATTTCTCTTTCGATTTATCTGAATATTAATGAGCTGAATTGATATTTATCTATTTCTATATTTATTCGATTTGATATTCGTAGATTAAATAATCTTTTGAAAAAGATTCTTTTAAATTGAATTTCTCTATCATAAAATAAAGCGATTAAGATATTTCATATCATATATTTAGAATTTTTATCATCAAATATTAGATCTTCATAAGAATAAGGAATTTCAAATTATAGATATATGAAATAGATTTCTTTTCCTTTTCTAAAATAATTTCGCATTCTTCAAAATATCTAAAAAATATGATTAAGTTAAATAACCAAGATATTGATTAATGACGGACATAAAGATTTCGTAGAATACGCCATATATATATAGTCGATAGGGAAGATAAGAGATAGCCGAAAGATATTAGATTTTTATATAGATTTTTGATTTTGATAATTCATTTCGAATATATATATATATACATTTGAATTTTCGATATCTCATAGGATATTTCATGATATTCATTTCTGAGAAATATATTTTGATTCAAATATGATTTTTTCTTATATTATTATTACTCAATTTTCTATATGATTCTCTGAAATATGAAAACTCGATTTTCATTTCATATATTCTCGATTTATATATATATATGAATAATCTTCATCTAAAATTTCGAATTATAATTATCGATATTTTGAATCTTTTTTATTTTAATAGATCATATAGAAGATCGAATATTTTCATTAGAAATTAGGAAGAATATATTTCATTTCTTATTATATGAATATATTAATCTTTATATTTATAAAGATATCTCATTAGATAGAGAAAATAAATTGATTATTTCTGATATATATATATATGATTTCGATATATATATATTAGATATATATATTCGAATCGATAAATATATTAGGATGATTTTCTCAAAAGAAAATATCTGATAATTTCATATATTATATATCAATGCAGATAGATTTGAAGTTATTAAGATTGATAGAGAAGAATTTATATTATGAGATAATATATATAATATATTAATAGAATCATTTCTAAGATTATCTAGGATATATTGATTTCTATAAAGACTGGCGGAATCTATCTCCGGATATATAAAAAGAATTCTTTAGCCTTCAAAGAGCCGTCATCATATTCGTCTTTCGATCTATATCGTAGCTTCTCAGGGCTCGTATATTGACAAATCTTTGCGTAATCGCCTAAGAATAATATTGGAATATTATATCTCTCATTATAATATCCTGGTAACGAATGATCCTTCCGCCTATAGCCAGATCGCTTCTCCCAATCTAGGAATAACGTGCCTATCGATAGCGAGCTGCCAATAACCCTTCTAATAATATCATCTTGAAGACAATATTCGGAAGGCTCTTCCTGGCAAGAACGCCCTGATAATCTCCTAACAATAACCTCCTGCCTGGCAATAATATCGCTGGCGAAAAATCCCTAATAATAACGTCCGGATAACGTCTTGTCCTTGATTTCTATGACGATAGATCGCTATATAATATCCTATTATCAATATCTTAATCACTATCATCATTATCCGGATAAGATATAATAATTCCGTCAGCAACATACGGATAAGAATGATCCGACTTCTCTAATAAGCTAAGAATCCCTCTCCTAAAGATAATCTTCTAGAAATATCATTCCTGGCATCTTCCTGACGATAACGTCCGGAAGATCCCTATGCAATATTTTGGTAATTTTGTCTCCGCCAAAAATATCTGGTAAGAATTAATAAGAATCTCCAAATAATCTTGGTCCGCATATCGACAATAGAATTCTTCTGATAACTTAAGAACGGATCGCACGTGCCCGCTCCCAATACGATATAGATAAATAATCTCTCCTCTCTGCCCAAATCCCAATACGATATAGATAAATAATCTCCCCTCTCTGCCCAAAATAATAGTATCTTGGCAACATTATCCTGGCAATCGCCCCCAGAAATAAGAATCGGCAAGCGCGTCTTAATGCCTGGCCCTGTAATTACGATAATATTCCGGCAAGAATATCCCAATAATATCCGGCGTCCCTATCAATATTCTTTAGTTCTCGTATCCAAGAATTCCCAATTGCGCCCTGGCAATATCTCCCCGATTTCAGCAATCTATTCTTATTCTCCATATCAATAGCTCCCTCCCCATCTTTGCGACGAATTCCCTTATGAATAAGGCCCTTGCGACCAGCTTCCTGATCTTTGATCCTCGGGCAACGCCCTAAAATATTCCCCGCTAGTAATATCCTATCAATGCCTAGCCCTTGATAGGTTGATAGAATCCTATTTCCAATCTCTTTAGGATCCTATTCTGGCATTAACGTATTTGCCCAGCTCCCTATGAACTTTCTGCTCTTTCCCCTCCTTTACGATAGCTCCCTCCATAATTCCCTGGCAACAATGCGCCAACGGCACCCCGGCAAAAATGCCCTGACAACGCCCTGGTTTTGACCCCCCATGCCGACCCTTTCCTTGCGGCATCACCCTGGCAACAACAATCTGGCAACCGCCTCATGCGCAAAACGCAAGCTGAAATTCTGCAGCGCTCGGCTTAGAAAAGAAGAATAAATCCTAGGGAATTTATTTCTGTTCCGCCTGGAGGCATCAAAAGAAATGCAATTATAATAGCCTTAACTTAGATTACGATTATCAGGAGGGCATTTCTATAGCTACATTAAATCAAGAAATCCTGGAATCAAATTATAGATATGAAGAAATGCTACGTTCTACATATCATCGTATTCCCGAGAGAATTTCTCAATCCATTGCATTCCACCGTAATAAATCATAATATAGAATAATATGCTTATATTTAAATGAGCCGCATGCGATCTGGCCCGAAATTGCGTCTCCAAATTTATCAGGCATCCTCTAACAAGTTCGAAAATCCTGATTGGCGAAATCTAAATATGAGTTTCTTTTAAATCGGAATTGAATTCTCAGAAGCGGCGGGTCATGCGTTATAAATTTCTATGGATAGGATTTGGAATGAATAGCTTCCGAATTCGCCAATAATTAAATTCAAAATTCGTAAATTCAAATGAATAAATTCGTTGAATTAACGGACAACGTGCTATAATCTTTCAAAAATTAGTTCTTAGAAGTAATAAGTATATATTCCTGATTATAAGCTCTCTAAAAAATAGAATTTGGTGCATCTAGCGTCTAATTTCATTAATTTATATATTTTCTAATTATCTAATATATGAATTTCTCGGATGAGAAGATATGAAACGGATCAAAATATCAATTCAGACGTATATAACATTATCAAATCGGAAAAATAAAGTACATTAATATATCGGCTTAGATATGCGAGATTCGGCCCGATTTTCCAAAAGATCTCAGATTTTTTAGAAAACGATCTCAAATCATTTTTCCAAAATATCCTCAATTTTTTGAAAAATCGATTCCAGACCGTTTTATGAAAATATTCCAGATATTTCAAGATCGTTTTTTAGGAAATATCCAAGATATTTTGAGAAGAAGAATCCGAGCGTTCTACGGAAGAGATAATAATTTCATAAATTTATCATATTCAATAGAGATCGATCATTCAAAGAATCAAATGAATTTTAGAAATAAATATATTTCTAATAATAATAAATCTTCATCATAAAATCGTTCCTCCGAATCATAAATACGAATGCTAGAATTTCGCCGATTATTATTCGTCTCCGAAATATATTCGATAATTATATCGTAAAAAAAATCCGCGATCCCGAGAAATCGCGATATTTTAACGATCGCGGCACCGCGGTACCGCGAAATCCCGGAAGCACGACAGCGCCGCCCCGCCCGCCGCCGTGCCGCCAAGCCGTCGCGGCAATGCCGCACCACCGTACCGCCGCGCCGCCTTATCGCCCCAGCGCCATACCGCGCCACCACCACCTACCGCTACCGCCACCGCCACCTAGACCGCCACCGCTACCCGCCGCCTACAAGTGGGTCTGAGGTCCGCGAGTTCACGATGGATTTGATGGAATGTGTGCGGCCGAGCCGCAGTTGGGCAAAGTCCTGGCGCTTCTGCTGAGAGTTTCGGCTTCTGCCTTCAAATCGTGCCCAGAAACGCTCTGTACTCACTCCGCCATCGCAAGCCTGCCCAATGGGCGTTGCGCCTGAAAGCCGCATCTTGAATTCCTCTGGCCTGCCAGCCGCTCCACCGTTGTACGTGCTTTGACGTACACCTGCTCAAGCAGCTGCTGCGCAAGCTGCTGCTCGGGAAGCTTCAGCGGCTCGGTAGCCGCCAGCTTTTGCGGCTCCGTGGGGCCTGTTGCATGCAAACCGCTTGTTACACCATCTGCATCTGTTGCTGCACCCCTTGGCAAACACTCTGCACACAGCTGAGCGCCTTGAACTGCCCCCAGCTTGATGGTCGGCAGCTGTTGGGCCATGGCAATTGTGACGGATTGGTCAGCGCCGTTCTTGCCTAATGCCACCTGAAACCTGGCTACTGTTGGGCCATGCCAGATGCACTTGACTGCTCGCAGTGCGAATGGCGGTCGGGTGCCGAGCTACGGATAGGCAAATGGCCACAATGGCCACAGCAGGGTCGACTTGAGAGCAATCGGGCAGATCAAAGCTACCGAGCAAGATGTCTTTACCCAAATATATCCCAAACAAAAGCGCGCATAAGCAATATAGCAACATTTCACACTTGGGCTTGAAATCTTCAACCCTCAAACCCCTCAAGACGCGCCCTGGAGATCCTGGTCTTGACCTGAGGTTTCCCCTATCAAGATCTGAACCCTGGGAGACTCCACCAAGTGAGGACAAAAGTAAGAGCTTGCCCACGCTAATGTCATACAAGAAATTTTTGCCTGAACGTAGCCCTCTGATCGTGTGATAGTTCGAGCTTCAGGCATTGAATTTCTTCTCAGTATTTTGTGCTGTAAACCATATGGTATTCAGTATATTTTAGTAAGAACTATTGAAGTCAAATATCTCCGACTCAATGACCTTTTGATCTCGAAAAAAATCTAAAGGGACCTCCCTACTCGTCTAATTTCAAATGTGCATGTACGAGTTTCTCAAGAAAGGAAATGCTCATGAATGTATAGAATCTGACTCAGGCTGGTAGAGGTGCAAAATGGAGAACTTGTAATCTTCCTACTTTTCTAAGCTAAAGAATACTATGTATATTTGTACTTATGGGAAATAGTATATATTCTCTATCGACTTTCAAATGTTTTTCAAGCGATGTCCCAATTTGAAATGTCCATCATGGCTTTGAAACGATCCGAAGCCGGCGGTTCTGATCCGACGAATCACAACTTACTTTCCCTGTTATAGATCTTGCATATGGCGCTATATTCCATGATCATGAGTGCTTGATGAAATCAGAAGATATATATTGTACCCTGATACAGCCCCCCCAGCCCTAAACCCCAAGCCTCCCTAACTTCCTGAGACGTTCGGATGGTTGCCGGCTGGTTTCCACCCAAGTGGAGAAGAATATGAACGGAACGGCTTGACAGTGGTCCATGCAGGATTTAGGGATAAAAGCTTGGAATTAGGGGCTGAGATTTGAGTTTCAGGGCGTAGGGATTTTGGAGTAGGCTTTCCTAAGTACAGATCAGGGATTCCGCTTGGAACTTGAGGCTCGGGCTCCTTCGGGCGCAAGAAAATGGCATGTATGTATCTCTCTGCTACAGATGTACAAGAATTGCGGACCAAACTGAAACCCCGAGCCCTCAAGCAAAGAAGTGAAAAAGGAACAGGGCCTCTTTAGCAAGATTGCGTAGGTCAGGGTTTAGGGCTATGCTATACCAACTGTTCTAAATAATTTTCAACCCCACTTACAAGCACCCATGAACCTCCAGGTAGGCCATGGGGAAACGGGGTAACTGATGAGTATTCACCTGAAAGCTTAGGGTGCATAGCACACCACTAATCCAAGCCGTCGGGATCATTTACATCAGCTGATGCTGAACTGGAGGCATCTTGCCTGCCCTGCACTGCACTGCTGACTCTTCTTCTCACTCCTCTTCGCTGCTTGTCACCATGTTCCCAAAACTCTAGCTGCGGATGTTCTCGGACCTTTTTTACTCAGAGGTTTAGGGACTTTTGACCCGAGCATGAATATGGTTGCGGTCTTCAGTTTGGGCGCTCCAGGTATTTCTGGAAGCTATGAGGGCACAGAACTTGAGTAATTGTCGAAGTCTACGCCCGTCACCGGCCCTGACTTGTGATTCATGCGCCAAGTGCTACATGTGTAATGGCCAAGAAGAGTCAGTCCCATTTTCATGCACCCCTACGACTTTGACTAGGTGCCGTACCATAAGGCGTCCCTTCAAAAAAGAAGCCGCAACCCTGACGATCGCCCGCACGTATACTTTCATAACCTCTTCCAGCGTTACCCAAAGCTTGGAAGCGCAGAGGTGCACAGGGCAGCAGATAGGGCGCTCAGCAGAACCGCCAGGACTTTGCCCAACTGCGGCTCGGCCGCACACATTCCATCAAGTCCATTGTGAAGTCATTGACCTTAGACCCACGTTTGACCGCACGAGGTGTTGGTGGTGGTGGTGGTGGTGGCGGTCGGCGGTGGTGGGCAACGTCTTCTAAGCTAAGAAATTTGTCTCATTGCGCAGCCAAGTGTCTACACCGGAAAACGTCTCGGTCAGCCAAGCCCCCCCACTGTCAGCTCTTGAGTGGCCTGCCTGGCATGACGTGCATTTTGGAGACTACACCCTGCACATCATCTACTTCGTCAGGGTAAAAGTAATCAACGGTCAGAACTTCAAGATCACTCCGCGCACCTTGCCCCGCCCTGTGCTGGCGTTGTTGGGCCAGACTTGCCGCCAAAGAAAAAGTTGATGACCTCGGATTGGGGGTATGTGTTGACTCATATGCAAGCTAGTCTATCAAACTCCTTCGGCCTTCTAATCACGCCCAGAAGCGGCCTGCTGGGTCTCCGCCCACTCCTCCATCGCCAGCCTGCCCAGAACAACGTGTGTGCGAGCAGATCTTCCCCAGCTGAACACCGACGCTGCCGGCCTTGCCCCTCCTTGGGAGGGAGTTGTCTTCGGTCCTGCCCAAGATGAAGACATTGAATTGCAATGGGCATTGCGCTAGAAAGCCGCATCTTGAATTCCTCTGGCCTGCCAGCCGCTCCACCGTTGTACGTGCTTTGACGTACACCTGCTCAAGCAGCTGCTGCGCAAGCTGCTGCTCCGGAAGCTTCAGCGGCTCGGTAGCCGCCAGCTTCTGCAGCTCCGCGGGGCCTGTTGCATGCGAACCGCTTGTCACACCATCTGCATTTGTTGCTGCACCCCGTGGCAAACAATCGACTGTTACAATGATTACAATTCCTCACAGCTGACTGCCTTGAGCTGCACCCAGCTTGAGCGTCGGCAGCGTTTCGTCGTCCATCGGTGAGGACGCCACCACTGTGAATTTACAATGGGCCACCAGGGTCAAGCTGAAAACAGGCGGGCAGATCAAAACTGAAGAGCACCATCTCTTTACGCGACCATATCCCAAAATCGGCCACGCGCAAGCAGCAGAACAACATAGCACACTTCAGCTTGAAATCCTCAACCCTTCAAATTGCTCCAGAAGCGTCCTGAAAACAGTGGTTCCAACTTGGCCCTTCAAGGATCCAATCCCTCGCAGACTCCAAGGGATTGAAGGCAAAAGTAAGAGCTTGCCCACGCCAGTACTATACACCCGACTTCTAGCTGCAGGTACTCCTCTGATACTTTGATAGCTCGATCTTCAGGCACTGTGCAACCGTGCCCATGGATTTTTGCGCCTAGGCTTGGGCCTTCAAGATCTTCTTGAAAGCTTGCAAGGAGTGGGAGCTTCCAAAATCAAGGAACAGGCCAGGTCTGGTTCTTTGAGGTCCGCGCACACAAGCACCAGCTATGTGGGCATAGAAGCTTTTGGAAGCACCCGATTGAATTTCCCCGGCTGCGTCCTCTTGTCGGATGCGGTTGCAGCGAGGTCGCCAACAGTCCGAAAGTGCTTCAAGCACAGAGGGGTCTGGGATGCAGCACGCTTAGCCGTCATACTCGCCCTCCTCCTCGTCAAACTCACCTGCAGGAGCCCGAGTCGCGATGCAACTTCAACATAACATGCACAGCCGAGCTGGTGCATCTAGCAGTGAAAAGAATAGCCCCTGTGCTGGTCACACCAAGAAAGCTAAGGTGAGGCTTTCTCATGACGATCACTGTCATCAAACATGAGGCTTTGGCATGAACTCACCCATGGAGCCCATAAGCCTTTGAGTCAGGAAAACCCGGACGCCCATCAAGATTTTGAGTCAAAGTCCAAGACATCCAGGCTTGAGATGCTGGAGCTGGCCAACTATCCCCATGCGCCGAAACTCAGGCACCCTATTATACATATATATGTATGTATATATATATATAGGTAAATATATGTGTATATATTTATATATGAATACATACATATATATATATAGAATGTATACTGTATTATAATAGTTTCCATTTTCTTTTCCATTATTCCTATATACCCCATATATAAAGCCCTAAACCCAAAAGCCCACCACTGCCGGCCTTCCTCCTCCGCAGTGGCATCCTGCAAGTGTTTGCGGAGGCCACGGAATCTAAGGGATATGAGTTTAGGGGTTTAAGGTTTAGGGTTTAGGGTAATGAGGTCAAAGGGGTATGAGTTAGGAGGACCCCCCACCCTGTAATAGTGGTATATTAGGAATAGAGGAGCCTAATATAACCCTTATTGTCCCCTTTAGTCACTATCACACGGTGGGGGGTCCTCCTAAGGTATGAGGTCAAATTTTGGCTTTTGCTCCCAGCTTCTTGTTCTGGTTGCTTTATTCGTCATGTTGTTTTGCTGAGGTAGAAAGGTTGTGACTGTAGGCTTCCATGTGTCATTCCCATATTACTCAACTTGTCATGGCTAGTCATGGTACCCCTCGAATACTAGTGTTCCTGGCATTTCCTGGGCATCATGGCCAGTTGCAGCTGACAGCAACAACAACTCTCCAAATGAGGGGTCCCTCGTAGGCCTCGGGATCTATGGGAATAATGAGAGGGTCATGAGCGATGGAGGCTACCTGGAGCAAGTTCCGAAACTCCTATGAAGCTTACATTATCCCAGGCCTCTAAACCCAGCCCCTTATGATTCAACGCTTGCCTCCGCCGAACTTCCAAGTCGTTTCAGGAAAAATCCAGAGGAAAACCGATGCTATGAGTGATTGAAAAAATAGGGCCAGGGTGCCTCACTAGGGGTTGGGCATGAGAGGAAGCTCCCACTGACTTTATGCGGCCTGGTACTGCTGGTACTCTGAGACCAGGTCGTTCATGTTTGACTCCGCCTCAGTGAACTCCATCTCGTCCATACCTGTGCACTGTGCATGAGTTTGAGGCTCAGGGGAAGTTCAGGCTGCGCGAGAGATTTGCGAATGCCGGACAGGAGCTGCAAGGGATGCCATATGCTGCGCCAGAAGACCAGAACCACCACTGATTTTTGATGCAAACCCCGCGGCCCCTCCAACGCTCCTAGTAAGAATCTTCCATCCTTGAGGCCCCCCAAATCCGCTGCAGCCTTCGCCGGTGTACCAGTGCAGGAATGCCTTGCGCCGGAACATGGCGGTAAAGTACTCGGCCACCCTGCGAGCGGCATGGTGGACCAAGTGGGAGTGGGATAGTGGGTGCATGCCTTACTAGAGGGGATTAGAGAAGGAATTTTGTGCAAGCGTGCTCAGCTGTCTACGTTCACTCTGGACTTGTTGATCCTGAGTGTTGATGTACGTCTTACCTATGACATGACCGGCCTCTTGAACATCTCTTGGATGGCCGTCGAATTTCCCGCGAAGGCGACAGCCATCTTGAGACCTGAGTCACATTCAAAAGGTATAAGCAGCATCCCCATCACCACCACTGGCCAAACCCTAAGCCCCAAACCCTACACCCGAAATCCGTTTGGAGGATGTGCTGGGGGAACATGTCAAGCCCCACGCATCGGAATCGGTCTTGAAAGCCAATGTTCCCTTACAGAATACGAATAGTAAAAGTAATCATAACAGTACTAGCGTTACCAATGGTAATAGTAATAGTAGTAGTAATAACAATAGTAAGAGTCATAAGCGTAAATAAGCTCAAGAACCCTGAAAGTAGGATTTCACCATCTTCATTGGATTCATCGCAAGCAGACAAAATCATCGTCAACAAGCAAAGGCCAAACAATGACCCCATCCTTCTACGACTCCCCCCAAACCCATGAAGTTGAAAGCTTGAACATCCTGCATGGCCGCATACGTATGTGGGTAACATTCCAAGAAACAGGCATCCACTCATTCTGTTGACAGAAGGACCCACGAAGGGTGCCGGGTCTGGTGTTAGGTTTGTTGTGGCTCCTGTTTGCCGTCCTTTAGCATACATGACATCCCGAACTCAAAGATGCGGCTCTGAATACCGAACCCTGGCTCTTCAGCTATGCTTACTTAATCACAACAATAAGTAGGGCACGGCTGACGGAGGAAGTCTGAGAATCCATCAAAGGGCTCAAGATCTGGGGCTTGCGTTGTCTAACCTTCGTTGTGAGATTACTTGGCACTGTCATACAAGCCCTGCTCGCAAACACCCCTCACACCGTGGCCCAGGAGCCCTTGGGCGGGATGTCGCACACCGAGGCCTTGATATTGTTGGGGATCCACTCCTTGATATGCAGGGCAGATGCTGTCGGAGCTTGAATGCTACAGATCTTCAAGCTTAACCTAAGCCCAAAACCCATCATCAGCCTTGCCCAACTGCGCTTCATTTCCGGGTTGCCACTCCTTGAAGTTTGTCGTGGCCTAAATTACTGTTCCCAAAATGGGGGAAGTTTACATGAGAACCCGTATCGTAATGGGAACCCCACTATAGGGGCCCGTACTATACGGATTCTAGACTACTTCTTGGTGTCGTGAACTTCAGTTTCCAGTTTCTTTTCCAATTGGTCTCCATTATTACCCTATATAGCCCTAAAGCTGTAGACCCAAACCCTTAACCCAAATGATACAGTAGCTTTCATTTCTCTTTTCCACTATTCCCTATATATTGCTGGCTATGCGGCTATGCTGATGTTTGATGCTGTGGATGGATAGGAACTTGGCTGGCCTCCACCCAATAATCGTGACTAAATCCTTAACCCTAAACTTACAAGGGACAATTGTCAGGCTAATCATGTATTCCTGTCGTACCGCTATGGCAGGGTGGGGTTTCCCCCTACGAATCTTGCACCTCCTTGCAGCCTTGCATACTTATTTACCAGGGGAAATATGACAGTTTCCCGAAATAAGGGGACCCCAATACAGACACCAAAATACTATAGTCCTTCTATAGGGACCCCCAACTAACAAGATACCCAAATTTTGGGGAACCCCCATATGATGTATTTGAGAGTTTAAGAGGTGCAAGACTTCCTCCCTCCACCGCAGGAATCGGATTTGGCGATTGAAGTTTACTTGGTGGGCTTCAAGCCTCCGAAGAGATGAGCTATAGTCTAGACTCCTAGTATCCCCCGTAATAACCCCTGTAATACTCCTATAACACACCTGTCTATAATCCCCTTTACAGAGTTTTGACTATAGCTCATATGGAGCTTCTCAAAAAAAGGGGTGCCGCAGTGACTTGGGTGATAATACAGGTTTGAAGGCTTGGACTGCTCCGGCATTTCGGCTGACACTGCAGAACCATTTCAAGATGATCAAAACATCCTCATGCTTGCCTGGACCCCCAAGGTATGTTAACGAGCGCCCTGGCTTCTTGCTTCCAAACAATACTCACTTCTCCAAATGACCCAAAGAGCCGGCTCTCATTTACGATGCCTGCTGGACAGGTATATCGAACAACCCAATTTCAGCAGACCCGCGCAAGAACCCAGGCGATGTACAACGCCCAGTCAGCTATAGAGCGCGAACAACTGCCACAGCCGAAGCTCCACGAAGTAAGATGAGTTCTTGTTCTGGACGTTCAACATCTGCTCATCCACCTGAAGGTATGTGCGTAGGGCAAGGTGACCAAGTCTTCACAACATCATTGACATCCTAATTTGAATCTGATGGTCGCGCTAATTAACTGCTTTGCAAGCAGCATTGCTCGCACCAGCATCGACTGTTCTCATAAGACCTTGATTGTAACCATGGAAAATCAAGATCCCAGAATGAGTCCTCCGCCAACTTGGCCATTGATTATCAATGCCTCCCCTATGGCCCGCTGTAGTTCCTGGCTTTTCGTTGCCACTACTGCTACTGCTACTGCCACTGCTGCTGCGACTACCACCACCACCTCCACCTCCTCCTCCCACCACTACTACTACTACTAC